>PVJX010007407.1:0-71353 GCA_004027295.1 Dolichotis patagonum | reverse complement strand
ATGGGGTTTTTTACCCTCTATTCCTCCAACGCTGCCTTCTCTTGTATTAAATAGACATTTTCTAACCTACCATTTAATTCCCTGTCATTTATTTTACTATGTTTTAATCACTTCATTAAGAGTTGCTGGGACTTAGAATAATTTACTAAGTTGATTTGTATAGAGTTTTATTTCCAGATTTTTCTACCACAGCCCCTTAATTTCTTTTTATTCATTTTATGAAATCAAAGTTTTTAAAATCAGATCCTATCTTTAATGGTATACTTTTTGGCACTGTAACAAATACCCAGATACTTTGGTTTGTTTGAAATAAGTAAAATTCTCCTTGCATAGGCAGGTCTTCATTACTGTTAGTTGATTTTTATGATTTTTTTCCTGGAATATGTATAGTGAAGTTTACTGTGACATTTTCATTTAACCATTATATATCCTATAAAGTAAGTAAAGTTACTTTCATGGAAAAGGCAATGAGGCTGAGAGATATTTTGTGACTTGCTCAAAGACAGATAGAGGTGGGCCAGAAACCAAACAGAATCAAGATTTTCTAATAACTCAGGTGGATATTGATCAAAGTCCTCCATCCCTAAGTCAGTGAGGTCTGAACATAAAGGCTCTCTTTTTAAAATAGACACATATATTCATTTTTTAAAAACTCCTTTCCTTGTTAATTCTTTAAGTTTTAGGGACTTGGTAACATGCTGGGACACACAGGGAAGGGGTCTGTGTTCCATCATTTTGGGTGAACAAGGCTACCAAATTTCATGATGGACTCTATGCAATTTATTTTTTATTTATAGGCCTATTCTAACTTGATAAGACTAATGCATGTTAAAATAAGTTAATGTTATATTCTTCTAGGTCTAACTACCAAGAACAGAAATTTGAATCAAAAAAAGATCTTTTGAAGTTAGACTGACCACTTGCCTTCCTCTCCTCCTCTGTCTCTGCCACCCCTGTGCAGGAATGTTTATGGGGAAAATTAGATTCACTATTTGCATAAGCCAATACATTTTTCTGGTAGCAATGCAAGTCCAATTACCTTCTCTGACAATATGGTAAGACGAGGATATTGGATTATGTTTGTAGCCAATTATAAATTTCATGGTTGAATACATGCTCTTTTAGCACTATGTGAAGATAAGAAATCCTAGTACTGAAAATACTTCATGGGGTTCTTTTGTGGAGTTAGTAGTAAATGAAACCTTTTCCTGTCAGAATCAGAAATGTGTGGGTAGCAAACGAGTAGAAGAATCTTATTCTTATTATTAAACATTACTACAACATTGTAAGAGTTAATAGCATTGATGTAAGAAACTGGCAAAATAGATGGGATATTTGGCTGGAATCTTATCTCTTGTAACCTCTCCCATTTGAAAAGTAGAAATAAGGCCTTATATGATGAGGATCAAATAAGGCAATGCACATGGTGGAATTTGAAAGTATAAATCATAAAGTATACATTAAAATATAAAGTTGCAATTTTACATGATTTTTCTGAAATTATTTTAAAAGTTAACAAGGGTGAATTTTACTTCATTCACTAGAGTGATCCCAGGGGAAGAACACATTTATAAAAAGAATATTTGAGAAACAAATATCGCTTAAATTGTACTAAAGATAGCTATCACTCTCACTACTCTTGTATAAACATTTCATAAAGGAGAACAGAATTTCTAATAAGACCACGGAAATTTTAACTTTTTATGCCAGAAAAGCAAATACTCACCATAATTAGACAAATCAACAGCAGTAAAGAGGGATTTTTAAGGAATTCAACATTGAGTGCCAAAAAAAAAAGCAAAAGAGCAATTACAAACTCCAGTACTAACGAAGAAACCTCAGTTCTCTGTCTCCTATCATCATTTTATGCTCACAATCACCATCACTCAGCACCCAGTCAAAATTAGTAACAGCTAATCCTTCTAACATTTCTTGAATTGTGTTATCATGCATAATTCATAAATCAGAAAACTCAGGCTCAGCAAGGTTATGTCATTTCCTAAAAGTAACACAGAACGTGAGAACAGTACTCCATGTGCTTTGCCTGAGATTTTATTTCTGCACTTCAACTAAAGAATTTGGACATTTCTTTAAAAGTAACTGCAGCTTTTGACTTTGGGACCCATGTACTCCTAATTCAATTTCTTTACCTGATTTTTCATTGTAGGAAAATATTCACATGTTCTTGATTGCATAATGGAAAGAGAATGACAGAAATTTCCTGCAGGAATTACAGTATGGAAGGTACAAAGGGACCTCCTACATTTCCCAGCAGGGTGAGAAAAGAGAACTAGATAGTAGGATCATGGGTCTTCTCATAGTCTTTGCATGATTGCTATGAGGTGGGAAAGGCAGGCACAGACCCATAACCTGAGTGGGTCCAACTAATCACACGTGTCCTTGAAATTAAAGAAATTTGTTTTTATGTGTATACTACATATGCAAAATACTGAGCTTTGATGTGATATTTTACACACTACATGGGAAGAACTTTGCTTCATCTTGTTACAGGAGAGGAATCAGGGAACTCAGAGGTGGAAGGGAAATGAGAGGAGTTCTACAGTGTCAGGGTGGAGAGAGCCATGAGACAAGGATCTGAGTTACTTCTGCCATCTGAGAGTGGTTCTTGGTCAGCAGCCTTAAAGCAAACAGGGACATCAATCTTATACCCAGGAAGAGCTGAATCCTGCCAACACACTCAATGTCTTGGAATCAGATCCCTACTGAAGCACCCCCAGATAAAATGCCAGGATGCCAGGTGCATGTCAACCTTATTAGATTCTAATCAAAGAAAGCAACCCCCCACCTTAGCATGCCCATACTTCTGACCTACAGAGCTGTGAGCAAATGAATCTGTGCCATTATAATCTGCTAAATTTGTAATAGTTTATTATGGATCAATAGAAAACTAATACATGCAGATGCAGAGGATGTTTTTAGAATAATTCACTCCATGTGGCCCCAAAGATTGTAGACTTGCCAGATCCTCCCCTCTCATGGGGGAGAGAGCACATACAGCTGAATGTGAGGTGGAGCCATCATTTCTCCCAAATGTGAAAGCATCTACCAAATTACACCTAGGTCAAACGAAAAACGGCAGAGGCTTTATTTTTTCTAGGGTTTGAAGTATGCGCAGCTCCTGAATGATAAGTAATTGATAGGTAAGTAATACTGTCCAGGGGTGAGATTAAGGAAAAAGTTTTCAAAGTACAACACTGAGAAATAAAACTGGCACCTACACAGGATGGAAGAAGAAGCATGCATCACAGACCTAGTTCAGGCAAATCACTAAAGTAACAAGCAAACAAAAACATAAACAACAACCACAGGAGGGACTCGGGATCCAGAGGTACTACAGTGTATTGCTGAAAATGTCAAGTTGTCAGAAAAAAACATCACAAGATACATAGAATCAAGAAAGAATAACTCATAAAAATGGAAAATGTAGGCAATAGAAACTGCAATGGGAGAGATCTAGATATTGCAATTGGAGACACATTCTCCAAAGTACCTGTTATAAAAATGCTCACAGTAGGAGAGAAAAAGATGACAGACTAGTAGGTAGCAGGATATGGAGTCTCTCTGAGAGACAGCTCAGATGCTAGGATAGAACAACCTGTAGAGACCCAAACAGAGGGAGATGGATTCTCTCAACCCAGGAAGAAACTGAAGGGAAATGAGCTGCTTGAATATGAAGTCCCAGGGCTACCATTAGAGAAGCTAAGATCTGTAAGCACAGCACTCTCGCTGAGCCACCTGAATTCATGCCCAATAGCGACCTGAGTGTCCGAACCCATGCCGATGCGACTGGCTTGAGCAGCCCTGAGCATGGAGCTGAACTGCCCTGCATGTAAATCACCCAGAAGCACCACAGCTGCGCTGAAGTCAGAGGTCAGAGAGCCCAGCAGAGAACTGAGTCAGAGAAGGACTGGTATCAACCCCCAGCGAGTGCTGGGAATAAGACCATCCAAAGGGAAAGGGGTTGGACTACATGTTGGAGTCAGGCAGGATAGCCCTAATTTGGTAAGGAAGTGGCTTCAGTTGGTTGCTTCCCTCGCAGAGTGTGGTGGGGTCTGCTTGTCCTGGGTCACACCCCTGGCCAAGACTCAGTGGGTCATTCCAAACCAATTCCCTAAGTGCAGCACATGCTGACACAGTGAAGGCCCATAGAATCAAGAAAGCCCAGAGGGCTTGACCTGGCCCGGAGGGCAGCATCCACCATACACTGCCCCTGCCTGCACTTCAGTCTCTGACAGCAGACTGGAGATGGCAGAAACCCCTAGCCTGCATGCTCCAGAAGAATGCTAACCAACAAGAAAAGGGGCTGAGAATTACACTATACACTTCTATGGAAGGAACCAAAAACATAACGAGAGAGAAAAATACGAAAAAGCACCCAGCCCCCAACCCTGAGAATATTGATCCAGGAGACGTAAATACAAAAGAGATTGAGAGCATCAAACATGCAATATCAAACATGGCATCAGCAGACATAAAAAGATGTCTTCGGGACCTCATAAATGAGATCAATTCAAGATTAATTCAAGTTAAACACAAGATAAGTAGATTAATAAAAGAAAGGCTAAGCACCTCACAAGAAGAGACAGATGGAAGAATGGAGGAACACAAAAGGAGAGAAACATTCAATGAAGAATATAAAGAAAACCTAGAATTCATGAAGCAGATTCAAAGACATTACTAGGCAACTAAAATTTCCATTAAAAGCTGGCAAAACTGCTTGAAAGTAACTAAGGATAGACTATCAAACTTGAAGACAGGCTTGCAATGTGTGATCATGAAAGGGAAGATCTCTTAAAAATAACAAGGCAACATTGCATTACAAAATAACAAGGCAACATTGTTGACAATGTAACAAGGCAATGTTACATTGTCAGTAACAATACAAAGGATAGAAGATGACAAAAGGATCTAAAACTTAAGAATAAAGCATGTGAATGGATAAGCAGGAGTCAAAACAAAGGAATTACAAAGCCTATTCACAGAAATTATTAAGGAAAACTTCCCAAGCATAGAAAAAGGAAATGATACGCAGATGTATGAAGCATACAGAACTCCAGCCACCTACAACCCAAACAGAGCTACACCCAGACACATAATAATCAAGATCCCAGAAATTCAATATAAGAACAGAATATTAAAAGGCATCAGAGAAAAGAAACAGATCACCTATAAAGGAAAACCCATCAAAATCACAACAGACTTCTCAACACAGACCATCAAATCCAGAAGAGCTTGCAGCAAAGTAATTCAAGCCCTGAAGAAAACAACCTCCAGCCCAGATTGATGTATCCTGAAAAACTCTCTCTAGAAATTAATGGAGAAGCAAGATGCTTCCATGACAAAGAGGAACTGGGAGAATTTGTGACCACCAATCCAACTCTACAAAAAATACTGAAGGACATTTTAGAGAGAGAGAAAAACAATATGAGGATTTCAGGAACAGTGGCAGAGAGGCCTCAGTGAATGGGGCAGACAGCGGAATGAAAGAGAAAGATAGACAACCAATGGCAGAAAAATGGAATAGTAGAAATGAGGCAGAGAAGATTGGCTGTAATCTCTAATATAGATGGCCTCGATATACTAACAAAAAGAAAAACAGGCAGAGTATATCAGGAGATAGGGTCCATTGAGATGCTCTGTATAGGAAACATAATTAACCTGAAAGAGGGTTCATAGACAGAAAGTCAAATATGAGAAAACAATACTCTATGTGACAGGGAACCAGAAAGAAATAAAGGCAACTGGACCAGGACCTGCAGATAGGTTGAAAAGACATGATACTTTTGTGCAGTAGAAAACTACTCAGCTATAATGAGAAAAACCTTGAGGCTTTTATAGGTAAAGGAAGACAACTCGAGATCAAGCTCAGGAGTCAGAAGGTTCAGAACCAATGAGGATAAACAGCAGGTTGCTCCCCAAAATCTAAAAACCGAGGGAGTTAGTGGGACCCAAAATAAGCAATGCACCATATGGGAGTGAAAGGGGAGGAATTGTCTAAAACAGGAAGACAGAGGATATTGTTAATTGGGTAACAAGATTTAAAATCTACATTATTCTCATCACTCTGCTTGGATAGATTACATGCTGTTCCAGTTTGTCTACTTATACTAGACTTGAGGACATGGTCAACTATCCCAAAATAAGAGGACATATTATGGTAATCATCCCTAATTTCCTATCAACTTAATCTGAAGCCCTTTATAACTTATACTGTCTTATTATGACTGATCTTATTTGAATCTGGTTTGTTAGATTGCTACTTTGTATTGACTGATTTTCTTTAAATCTGTTATGATTGATAGCATCAAGTCTAAGAGTATAGGCAACTACAATGAAGATGACAAGATTCACTAAGATACCCACCCTGGTTTAATTATTACTTGCTTTTGAAGTCTTATAATATGAGTCCAATGCTTCATTTTTATTAATGTTGTTATACACTGCTGAGACACCATGGTAACCATTGTAGATCACCTTGTATTGCAGCTTTGTATGACTTTTTTGCTTCATGCTTTTCTAGGAATTGTTTTGTTTTGTCTTGCTTTGTTTTGTTCTTCCCTCTAATACAGAAAGGATAGATATACATGTAGAGACTCGTGCATTTGTATATCTTATAAACAGTTTATGAGAACCAATTATATAACATATGATGAAATGAACAACCACTTTGAAGAAAAAGAGACACTACAGTATCCAGTGATGATTCCGTAATGTCATGATGCGAAATCCAGCAGTACTATCATTCTTTGTTCAAAGTGATTTTAGCTTGTTTTGTTTTAAGTTCAACACACATGAAGGTATAGACAGCTGTTTTGAAGAGAATGAGAGACACAATGATGGCCATTCTTGGCTTCCTATTGTCTGGTCTTGACCTGAAATGCCTTCCTCGTACTGCTTAAATCAGTTCCATACTGTGCTGTTTCATGTGAATTCCCTGTATGTGACAATATGGACAACTATTTGGAAGAAAAGAAGAGTCAATATGATAGAAAGTGAACATCTCCAATTGTCTAGCTTTGAAATTTATGTCTCTTACATTGCTTTCTTGTGATCTGCTTTGTTCTGTTTTGTTGTGTTTAATTTTACCCTTTTGATATAATTGCATGTATGTTTAAGTGTGTAAAATGGATGGCCATATTACTGTTTTTGTTAGATCGTGGAGCAGAACTGTTAACAGTCTCACTGTTTGAATATCTACTTTGCAATTTTGTAATTTGAACAACTATTTCCAAGATGTCAGTATGTAATTTATCGAGTAATGATTTCTTAGTGTTTTTTTGTTGCTGTTGTTCTTTTCCTTTTGTCCTTGAAATTTTGTATTGTTAATACCTTTTATTCTGTTTATTTTGGGTTTTTTTTTCTCTTTAAATAAATTTTTTTAAAGTAAAAAAAAATACTCAAAGGAAAAAAAATAAAATCCATCTATAAAGAATGAAAGAAAATATTATGATAATTATATTTCCAAGATGGCATGTTAACAAGGATAACAATTAATTTTTTAAAAACTAAATGGATATCTTGGAGTTTAAAACACAGTAAGGAAAGTCATTTTGAGGAGTGCAGTAATCGAGTTAACCTGGGAAAAGATATAACATTGTGCTTGAAAGTAGAGTAATGGAAATCCATTACTCTACTTATCCACTAAAGAAAAGAGTGGGACAAAAATAAATGCATAACTCTTGTTTTTATTCTAAAGGTTAATGTTTCTTTTAGTAGTTATAGTATACATTTTTGTAAAATCACTGTGATTGGCTGAATAACATTCCCCAAAAGAGGACCATATCCCAACCAACAGAATTTGTAAATATATGAATTTAAACAGAAAAACAGATTTTGAGGACATGAGTAAATTAAAGACCGTGAGATGGAGAGATCCTCAATGTAACCACAAAAGTCCTTAAGACATTAAAATGAAGAAAGGCAGAGACACATGAAAAAAGATATGGTGACAAAACAGCAGAGAAGCAGATAGAGTCAGTCTTGAAAATGAAAATATTCTACTCCAGGTCTTGAAGAGAGAAGAAGTAACAACCAAAGAATGTCTCTATAATCTGGAAAAGACAAGACAAAGATTCCTTACTAGAGATTACAAGAGGAAACCAGCCCTGCTAATGCCTTGACTTTAGCCAAGTAAGTCTGTTTTAGAATTTGTGCTACAGAACTATGTAACAATAAGGTGGCATTGTTTTAAGTCATTTTAGTAACTTTTTTCAGTGGAAATAGAAAGCTACTACATCTTACTAAATGCATATTAGACCATGTGATGTACACAGTCATCTTCACTGTGAATTATTTTATCCCTTAAGAGACAAGTGACAGGCTCTGCAGATATTTTTTATTTGCAAAAAATGGAAGCACAGGATTGGGGTAGAGAGAGGGCTGCTGGTATCCGTTGCCCAGAGGAGAGGTCAGGGTGCTGCTAACCAGCCCACAGTGCATGCCATAAAGATAGAATACAGTTAACCAGTCCACAATGAAAATGGTGCTCTAACTGACTATCCTGATATCTAGTTCGGAAACCTATAATAGTAGATTTTAATTTCTCCACTACCATACTTTGTGTTACTGTTGTCATCTATTTTATTTATGTAAAAGTTGTAATCTATAGACTACAATATTAGTATTTGTACTGAAACATTTAATACACATTTTAACAGCTTTATTGAAATCTAACATACCACATAATTGGCTACTTTAAAGTACAAAAGTCAGTGCACTTTAATAAGCTCATAGCTTTGGGTACCCAATATAAAAACCACTGTTAAACTTTTTTCTTACTCCCTAAAAAAATTCATTTTAACCACTTTCCAATTAGCATCCATATCCCTCCCTCACAAAACCTAGCAATGGTGAACCTACTTCTGTCTTACAAACTACACTTCCTGCCTATTTCAGATAAGTGAAATCATACAGCATGAGGTATTCTGTAACAAGGTTCTCTCAGCCTAACATTTTCAAGATTCATCCATATGGCTTCAGCACTTCTTTACTTTTTATTGTCAAATTATAATCTATTGAATGGATAATCACATTTTATTTAGTTCAGCTGCTGGATTTTTTCTACATTTTGGCAATTACGAGTGATATTGCTATGTTAATGCACATGCAAATTTCTGTGTGGACCTGTTTTCATTTCTTATAAAATATATTGTCATATTCAGAAGAGTAAATTTAGCAGATCAAATGCTAACTCTGAGTTTAAAATTTTGAGAAACTGCCAAAAAGTGTTCCAAATTGTATCATTTTATATCCCCACCAACACTCTATGAAAACTCTATCTTCTCATCCTAATCAATACTTAACATCTCTCTCTGCAGTTACATGAAGTGACAGATAATTGTGGATTTGTTTTGCATTTCCAAAATGTCTACTAAGTTTGAGGTTCTTTTGATATGTTTATTGGTCATTTGTGTATCTTTGGAGAAAAATTTTAATAATCCTTGTCCATTTTTAATTGAGTCATGGCTTTTTAGAGTTCTTTTTGTGTTCTAGGTTCAACTGTCTTAACTAATACTTGCTTTGTAATTTTTAAAATATATTCTTTGTGTTCTGGAAAAACAAAAATATTTTTCATATCTGTTTTTATTAGTGCATATCAGTTATATAGTAAAATGGATTTTGTTTTGCCAGACTCATGCACTTAAAAAAACCTTTTACTTTTAATTAAATATTAATTATTTTTCTTATAAGTCTTCCTTTGTTTTTCATTTAAGAAGCCTATGTCACTCCTAAGGTTATAAAAATGTATTCTTTCTTCCTAGAATTTTATAATTCCTGCTGTTACACTTACATCTGTTGTTCATTTGAGTCTTTGACACAGGATGAAGCAGAGCTCTGCCTTCATTTTCTGTTATCAATACTCAGTTTTCTCTGCTCATTGGTGAAGGGCTTGTATCCCTACTGACTTCCACATAGGGCTGCACAAGGCTTCTCCCAGAAGAAGAAAACATCTAAGCAAATGTCTTCTCTTTTCCCACTCTCAGGTTGGTGCTTGGAAGACAAACAAATAAATGTATACTGGATAAAATGTTTTTAAATTATTTCCTTTTCCCTTTTAGGTTTAATTTTTTCATTATTTTGAAGTGCTATTCCTTTAGGCTGATGATTCTGATCAAGTACAGAAAAGTAGTAAAAACTCTTTCATACCATTGACAAAAAAATCATTAGCCATTGTTTATGCAAGCAGTGCTATTTTTAAAGGGTTCAGAAGCCAGCAAACTCAAGAATTCTGGCCATGGCGCTGATCTGATTCTTTGTCCAATGAACTCCAGTGCTTTCATCCTATGGTCTGAGTCATTACCCTTCATTTATAAGGCAGAGTCCACAAAGCATATGCACCAAATCTGAATTCACACTGTAGAGAGAATAGGGATGTGTTGCTCCAAAAATAATGATAACTTTGCTTTAGAAAAATATCCACTCCCTAGGAGTGATCAACAGCTGGACTTTGACTGTCACTGCTTTGGACTTTCTCCACCTCCTTCTAACTGCTTTCCAGTAAACAATGTAGTGAAAATAAGGATCAGCCAAGAGAAAGGTAATTTATAGAATCAATCCTCAAAAATAATTAATACTCAGACTTTTAAAAGCTTATATAATTGTTCTTAAAGAACAGCTGCAGTAGGGTGCACCTCAGAGCACTTTGGAAATCTGGGTTTGGTTCTTGGCTCAGCTATCTGCCTACTAATACTTAATCTTAACAAGTAACTTTGCGCCTTAGATTCTTCAAATGTAAAATAAACTGTATAATAATACCTAGCTTTACAGACAAGCGAGATTGAGATCTCAGTTTTTTAAATGCGTAGCTCAGCAGTTCCTGGCACACTGATAGCAGAAATTCAATATACAGTTAGTTCTCTCCTCTTCATATGAATATTACGTCATTCTGCCAGCAGTGGCTGTGACATGTGTTGATGCTTTCACATTTTTGACCCCAAGTTTCCCCACTGACAACTGTCCTTAACTCAGTTTGTCTGTGTGCTCCTTCCATTGCATTCATTTATCTGGGAGAAGCTTCCTGCATGAACAGTCCTTTTTCAGAACTCTACCTTTCCTGTATATATTAACCATATTCATCTCATTGAGCCAGACATCCTTGTGCCTAGTGATACAGCAGCTTTGAAAACAAGGCTTTTGTTTTCCTGATAGAGTCTATTCACTTTGCTTTCCAACTGCGGTCTGTGAAGATACCAAGAAGTTCAGTGGTCCAGAACTTGCAAACATGTCTACTAGAATTATTACCAACCAGGAAGAAGAGAAACAGAAAGAGGCTGGAACCCATTCTGGACCCACTCCCAATGTTTAAGAAATGTCCATTGCTTATAACACAGGCCACATGTGTGACCTGTATAACTAGCTTTACTCAGAGCCTGTTGAAATTCACAGAGAAATTAAACAGCAACAGATACATAACCTGAAAGAATTTAACAATCCCATTCCAAACAGGAAAAGAACAGAATGCTGTGTAATAACAAAGCAGCAAATGAAATTGTAGGTTAATCACCTTGTACTCTAAATACAATAAGACACATATAGTGCCAGATTGGAATAAAATATAGGATACAAATGCATATAATAACATCTTATAAATAAATTGGCAGCATTGATAGCGGTTAAATAGCCTTAATTTAATATGATGTTGCAATTCGTACATGAGTGACTTGCTGCCTGGTTCTTGCCCGATTTGGCACCAAATGAAAATATTTTTCTCAGTTGTAGCTTTGAATGAACACCCAAACATTTTGCACAAATTTTCTTCTCTTGGATGAACAGCTATAAATGAAACAGATTTTCACAAGGTGAATAAACCCATGCCCTTTTATATTGGAAACATTACCAGTTCTGACTCAGGATTCTTCCCCAAATTATTTTCAAAGTATGGACACTTTGAAGACATCCAATTTCACATTTCATACATTCTGTACTATGGGGTGTATGCAGCTGGGCTTAGAAATAGCACATCAGCCGTGAGCCTGGCTCTGCCAGTGTGGTGTGGCTCCCCCAGCCCCGCTCGGTCTGATCACGCATCCTTCCTTGGGGAGATAGTTCTATCCTCCTACTGTATGGGTCACATTCCAAGGCCCAGTGTCCTGGCCTGTGTATGATGGATCTGAGGACACAAAGCTGACACCCTTGGCACCCCCTATTTACATCATTCTCCTGACTTTGATTAGAACCTAGATGTATTTGAAAGAAATATGAAACTCTCAACCTCAGCTTTTAAGGAGATTTGATGTCAACAGATAAATCGCATTACACAAGTGACTTCTACATGGCTCAAAGACTTCATCTTTCCATGCTGCTAAAACACTTTATTAAAAGGGGATGGAGAAGCCATTTAATCAGTTGACAAATGATACAGAAAGGTCTTGGATGTGGCATTTCTTCACATGAGAATTAAAGGAAGAGACTTTTTCTTGCAGGGAATTTTCCTGTGCATTTCTTTGAACCTGCATTACGAGAAAACATTTCACAGTACCACTGTATGAAAAAAGGAAACTATTATCCTTGAAAACCAAATATCCCTACCTCTCCTATGGAAAAACAAAACACAAACAAAACCACACATAAATAAACTCCAATTTGAAAGAGGAAGGATGTGCAAAGAGAGTTGTCAGGGGAAGGAGGAATTACAAGATAAAAGCAAATTTAACACTCGTGGAGGATTGTGGCTAGAATATCATTATCAAATAAAATGCTGGACTCTTTAAAAACAGAACTCAACTGAGCCCAAGCAGATCAAAGAAGTGTAAAGATGCCAGTTATCTGGACAAATATGTGACCGAGCCCAGCTTAACTGCCAAAAGGCCCAGAGATATGAACCAGGTTCTAGGAGACCTAAGAAATACAGTCCTCTGTCTATTTCTGGGTATTGAGACAAGAACACAGTCCATGAAGTTTAAAATATTATGTTTCTTATACTAAAGTCAGAGCTGGGGGACATTACTTAGCATGAAAACAAATACATCTAAACAAACAAGGGAATCCCAGGGTGAGAAAGATTCATCAGAGCACTCAGAGGCACTGGGACAGTGAAGGCAGCAAGAGGCGGAGTAAAGAGGCCCCTGGTGAGGCACATCACCTCCCTGCAGGTGATTCTGCAGATAGTCATCTCCACAGGGCAAACCCCAAGCAGGTGCAACATACCGTTTGCAAACTTATCAACCCAGTAAGTCATCCCATAGTGCAGCTCAAAAATCTTCATTTTTAACAAGTAGACAACAGCTCTATCCCATCTCCTCATCACTTCCCATCCTGAGTGATTTTCTTGCAGTGTACTGTTTTTGTGCAATTCTCCACCTACCTAATTGTATGTGCCTCCAAGTTTCTGTTATGATAGCCTACCAAGGCACTGGAAGTGAACTATGCCAAAGTTTACATAACTCTCTATCATTCTGTCATTATTTATCAAGTTGTTCTGTTTTATTTCCCAAGAAAATACATATTTTGAAAGAAATTTTCTTGAGGCAATGGGTTCAAAGAAATTCTAAGTATCATCGTCAATGAAACAGATACTTCATGATTCTCCAACGTACTAAAGAGCAGTTTGTTAAAAGTTTCCAAAATGCAGATTTTAGAAACAGCCACCAAAATCCACAGATAGAGATCTTTATCCAAGAATTCTCCACCCCAGCTGAAATGGCATAGGATGGCTGGAAATCCTGGGATTCACACAAATCTGATTCCTGTTTTCTTGGCTAAGTGTCTGTTGAAACAGTCACATCTTTCTAAGTCTCCAGACTTTTCAAGTATCTTTCAAGTTAAGGATTAACAGGTCTATGTAATTAAACTCTAGCTTTCTTTTTCCATGCTTAATCATGGAAATTAAATCTGCATAGAGACAGAGGATGTGGGTTCTAAGAAGGAGCCAACGGTATTGCTAGCTGCCATTTTTCTCTTGCAAACAGAATCTTCATAGAGATTATTTTCTTGTTCTACATGTGCTTAAAATGTCAATGTGTAGCTTATTCAACTAATTGTGGCACTACACTTGGCCCACAATGGCACCCTTTAGAATCAATAGATGTTTCAGGCATGACTGTTTTAGTTAATGAGAAATTGCATTAAATTAGAGTGGTGGGAGATGGTCATGTCTGTGGATGTTATCAATTATAAATGACCTGTTACTTGAAGAAAATTAGGATTTCTAATTTTATTCCCTTGCCAGTGGTCAATCAGCCTGCTCACTTCAGTTATGGGGTTTGTGAATTAGGGGCTTTTGAGATCCATGCTCCTTTATAAAGCCATCTCAGGTTCCTGTGCTGACCTGACTCACTGTAGAGGAGGTCAGGCCCATTAGGGCAGGCACTAAAACTTGAAAGCTCCTGGGGAAATAATTCTGGATTCATGGTCCCCTTAGGTACAGAGTCCTGGAAAAACTGGACTGAGCAAAAATCGTATGTGTCTAACAAGAAGACAGGAGTGACCTAGGTGTCCTGAACAAACATTTTCATTGTTTCAATTCAACCTAATGATTACTAATAAACCTAGTAAGAACAGTGTTTATGAAATCACTGATAACAAAAATCACAACAGCTACAATTTGTTATACAAACCATGACCTAGATGTTGTCCTAAGTACTATCTATCACTTAACACTCATGACTACTTTGTGCAATGTTTTCATATTAACACTGCTTTTTTAAGGAGATAAAAAAAAATATGGTCCAAAGAGTTAAAATTGTTTATCCAAAGCTACATGGCTACTGACCAGTGCACTAGCATTCAAATTCAAGTGGGTAAGAAGCGTACGCTAGCTGGAATAGGCTTCACGTACTACCAACCAACTCAGATTAACGGGGTGCAGGAACCCTAATGACCAGAGCTCTTCATTGGGAAAAAAGCAAAATGAGCTCTACCCTTTCTTAAGGTTTGGGAACATGACAGTTCACTTATCCCAAAATGTATGAAATGGTTTGCCATAGTCCACGTATTCTCTCTGCTGTTCACTGTTTCATCAGTGACATCATTTTTAAAATTCAATTTATTTTGTACATATATGGAGGGACGAAATGAGTAAGAGAAATCTACAAAGAGAAAATTTTTGCCTGGCCTATTTTCAGACATCTTGATTAGCCTGGAAGAGAATAAGATGAAGGGAGGCATAGAAGTAAAGGAAGTTCAGATTTCAGGCTCTTTAAGATATCAAAATATAAGAGAAGTCACATCCTTCACAATAGTACCTAAAAAATGAAATACTTAGGAATCTATCTAACAAAAGAAGTAAAAGATCTATTCAAGGAAAATTATAATACCCTGAAAAAAGAAATTGAAGAGGACCTCAGAAAATGGAAAGACATTTCCTGTTCATGATAGGAAGAATATTGTGAAAATGGCCATTGTCCCAAAATTGTTATACAGATTTAATGCAATCCCTATCAAAATATCACTAGTATACCTTATAAACCTAGAGAAATAATTCCTAAAATTCATGAGGAACCAGAAGAGACCTAGAATAGCAAAGGCAATTCTGAGCAACAAAGGCAAGGCAAGAGGCATCACTATTCCTGACTTGAAGTTATACTACAAAGCTACTGTAATAAAATCAGCATGGTACTGGACTAAAAACAGACCTTAAGATCAATGGAATAGATTAGAAGATACAACTAAAACTACAAACACACTTATCTGCCTTATCTTTGATAAAGGGGCCAAACATGTTCACTAGAAGAAAGCTACTCTCTTTAATAAATGGTGCTGGAAAAACTGGCTCTCCATATGCCAAAAACTAAAACTAGACCCCTGCCTATCACCATGTACTAAGATAAACTCAAATGGATCAAATATATAAATACGCTAAAACAAAACACTAAATCTGCTGAAATACAAAATAGGTAGAAATCTTGAAGACATAAAGGTAGGTAGAGAATTCATGAACAAGAATCAAACCACACGGGAAATACTTCCAGAATCAATAACTAGGATCTCATTTTATTAAAAAGGTTTTGCATGTCTAAAGAAATATCCAACAGAGTAAAAAGGAAAACCATGAATTTTGAAAATATCTTAGTCAACTGTCCCTCAGACAAAGGCCTTCTGTCTAGAACATATAAAGAATTAAAAAATTCTGACCCTCAAAATTTGAAGATTCAATCCAAAAATGGGCATCTGACATGAATACACAGTTCTCTGATAAAGAAATACAAGTGGCAAAATGAAAAAAATGCTTAGTGTCATTGGTCATAGAGAAATGCAAATTAAAACCACACTGAGATTCCATCTCACCTCAGAAAGAATGGCCAGGATAAACAACCAACAATAAATGCTGGAGAGGCTGTGGGGACTCTTCTGCACTACTGGTGGGAGTGCAGACTGGTACAACCACTGTGGAGGTCAGTCTGGAGGTTCTTCAAAAAGATGGCATTGGAAGTCCCATTTGACCCAGCTATTTCACTTCTGGGTATATTCCCAGAAGAATTGAAAGCATCATATCACAGTGATATATGTGAACCCATGTTTATAGCAGCACAATTTGTAATAGCCAGATCTTGGAAACAACCTAAATGCCCATCAACTGAGGAATAGATAAAAAAGATGTGGCACTTTCATGTAATGGAGTACTACTGTGCTATAAAGAATGATCACACTGAGATATTTATAAGTGGATACAACTTGAGACCATACTCATAAGTGAAATAAATCAAACTCACATTAGTAAATACTCTCTTGTTTCCCTAGTGTAAGAAATGGTAACAGTACATAAGATACAAAATCCTCAATAAATACAGTGAAAGGGAAGAATCTTCTCAAAGGGTAAAAAAATAATATCTCAGGGAAAAATAGGAAAAAGAAAAAGGAAGGGAAAAGAAAAATTACCTAAGTTTGTATAAAAACCCTTAGGATAGCTAAGATGATTTGCTACAAATTCTATAAGTAGTTCATAGAACAAAGCAGAATTCATATGATTGGAACAATTTTGCATGTTTGTGTCAGATGGCCTAAAGAACTCTTGAAGCTCACTAAATAAAATATCAACTTTAGTTCTGTTCCCACCACCATGTTTTTAAGGCCTGTATCATTATTGTTCTGGGCTCTTTGCTACTGTTATTTGTGTTTTTTGTTTCTTATTTTTCTAATAATCTGTTTTGCTTTGATTTGTTTATTGCTCTAATGCAGAAAGGATAGGTATACATGTAGAGGCTTATACATGCCTAGAACTTCTCCTAAACAGTTTATGAGAATCAATTATATTATGTGTGATGAAATGAACAGCTATTTTGAAGAAAAACAGACATTATGGTTTCCATTGCTGATTTTGTATCATCATCCTGTGAAATCCAATAATGCTTCTATTCTTTGTTCACAGTTCTTTTAGTCTGTTTTGTATTGTTTAATTTCAACATACATGAAGATATGGACAGCTGTTTTGAAGAAAACAAGACACATTATGGAAGTCATTTTTAATTTTCATATTGTCTGGTTTTGAAGGCCTGTAATGACTTCATTACCCTGTTCTGATCAGTTTTATACTATGTTGTTTTGTATGAATTCATTGTATGTGAAGATATAGACAACCATTTAGAGGAAAACAAGAGACATGATGATAGCCACTGTAGATCTCCTGTTGTCTTGTTTTGAAATTTGTTTCACTTACATTGTTTTCTTCTGATCTTCTTTGTTCTGTTATATTTAGTTTTATCCTTTTTTAAAAAATGCAATTTTTAAAAAGATCAAAATAATGATAAGGGAACTCTCCTTGTTCTTTTTGTTTTTAAGGGGAAAAAATAGTGA
Source organism: Dolichotis patagonum (assembly GCA_004027295.1). Lineage (NCBI taxonomy): Eukaryota > Metazoa > Chordata > Mammalia > Rodentia > Caviidae > Dolichotis > Dolichotis patagonum. Next base: position 53,602 of record PVJX010007407.1, on the reverse strand, counting down.
CTTAAAAAATTCAGATCCATTAAAGTTGAGCACAAAGACAGTATTTCTACATTAAGTCTCTCATTCACCAGCAGTAGGTTGGAAATTTTAAAATGATAATAGTATTTACTTGGGTTTTGTAGTTTATTCTATAGTACTTTAATGTTTATTAATCTATTTGGTTCTCCCGAAAGCCATGTAGCCGTGTAGGAAAGGGATTATCATTCTACAGATGAGAAAACTAATTTTTGAAAAAATAACTGAGACAAAAAAATCTAAATAATTAGCCTGAGGGTTACATGGTTGGTAGCAAAAAGAGTCAGCACCAACCCTTGATACTTAGCTGCAAATGTCTCTTCTAGTGAAGCTCAGAAACTGATTCAGAGAGTTAAGATCTCAAAATCAGTGGGGAAAGCTATGAACACAGATATGACTTTGGGTCAATTTGTGTTCTTCCCCAAATCTTGTGCTTTAGAATAAGAGAACTCCACATAGGTCTGTATGCCAGCTGGTGAACACCATTCTCAGACATACTTTGTGGCTAATTCAGGATCCTGGTTTATGGGCAAAGCTATTCTTACATCTCCATGTTATTGTCCTCGGAGGCTCAGAACACAGCAATCGGAGCATGTTTCAGCCCATTGTGTTAGACAGCATCAGAGCCTAGAAAAGATATGAAAAGATTTTTCCCTGTTCCTACAAGCTAATAATGAGTTAAAATTTGTTCTACAATAGTCCATTGAAGAAGCTGACAAGCCAACATTTGTGTATAGGAAGGGTCAAGTACTAGTTTGTGTTCCTAGGTAGTGCAGTAGGGGCAAACACATGCTTTCTTTATTTTGGTTTGTTTTTTTAAGAACTTAATTCTTGAGCAGTTTCTATAAGCAAATTACTACCAGAAAAGCCTGAGCATGTAATTCTATCGCCTGCTTCTATCACAACCAGTTAAAATAAATGTGTTAGGCAGATTATGGTGTACTTGTGTTACAAATCCATCATCTGCAGGGGCCTAGAACTTGGAACAATAACCCAACTATTGTTTTAGTCATTGGAAAGTCAATATTGTAGTTGAGGAATACTGGAGTTGAGCAGAAAAAAAATTATGGGACTGAAAGATGAAAAACATGCAAGTGCAGACAGACAATAAATACATGTAATCTTTATTTGTGGTTCCAATGAGGATGCACAAGAGAAGACATAAAGGAGGTACTTTATCCTGCTTATGCACATGTCACATAAAAACCCTTGTTGAAAAAGGCCTATGTGTGTCTTTTACATGGGGAAACAGAATGGAAGGTGCTAAGAAGGAGCTGGCCTATGAACTGGCCTGTTTCTGGCTCAAAATACAGAACTCTTCTAATGAGAATTTGAACAAAGTGAAGTTCTAATTTTAAATGATAGACTTGAGAAGTCCGGGAAAGTGGTCCATGAGTACAGTATTGTTATAAAGAAATAAAATGCCAGAGGATGCAAATCAGGAGAACATTAAGAGCTCAAACCTTGGGAGATTAGGAAAAAGAGTTGAACCTAGAGAACAGTCACATCTCAGCTGTCCTTCTGTACGTACAGGTCCTGATGTCCCCAAACTTTGGCTGTTGGCGCTTCTTAGATTCTCCTAAATTTCTCTGTATCTTTCCTTTTCACCACTCCCTTCTACACTGTTTTCATTTGCACTTGTTTTCCTTCCTTGCTGAATGGAATAGAAACTCTGTGTTAATTCTAAAAGCAAAGATTTGAAGGAAGCAACCAAACAGAACTTTCTTGCCTGAAGTTTCACTTTCTATGCTTTGTCTTCATGCAAGAAAATCCTAGAGCAGCCTAGGAATTTTGCAGGAAAGACACCTCATATCTCACCTGACTGAGGGAAGACACAACTTTGCTGCATGGAAAAATCATCTTTGTGGCCAAACACAGACTCTGCTGTTATGAGAAAATAAACCAGGACTCTACAGTTTCACAGGGAAGAATTTGAAAAGAATCTTCCATTTGCTGGTTGTCATAGGGCATAGGTGGGTACTTGGCACCAGGCATCATGTAAGCCCATACTGCCCTCGTGGCCATAAGGAAAATGTGCTTTTCTATTCAGGGAGGAAGACTGGCAATTTGAGTGTATATGGGAGTGGGGTAGTCTGAAAAGTAATGCCAGCCATTCTTAATATGCATTACTTGTTAATTATAAGCTATCATCGATAATTCATACCTCATTCGCTTACTTCAGAGGAGTGTTGCTCTATAAAACATCTGAATTTGTGTAATTTTTCCATCAAGGTGGTTCATAACTAGTCGAGTAGTTGAAGTGAAAGAAGAGTGTCATCAAGATTTCAGCTGATAGGAAAATCAATGGAGCCCTGAGTGTTATCAATAGCCCCAATTATATCTCATTGGTCATGATGAAGAGCAGTTTGCATTACTTGATGCAATTTTTTTAACTTGATACCTGATTATATGTCACCCTAAACACTGAATCAGAGAAAGTTGACAGGAAAATAAAACATTCCTGTCTTCCAGTGGCACGGTTAGCTGCCTAGGAATGGTTGATCTATCTATAACACAGAGTACATCATTCAAAATGACAATAAAGAAAAAAGAAGCTTGCATAATTTCACACATGTGGAAGCTGAAGACTGCTCGCAGATTTATGGGTTGTAACCTGCTCAAGTCTGTGCGGAAATGTTTCATTCATTCCTCTCTGCAGACAAGCAAATTCTTTCATCTTTAGCCCTTTCGATAAATTTTCCCCAGGAGTTGATGGACTTTAAATCTGTCAAACAGGGGCCTGTTAAGTCTGATTTGATTCTATAAATGGTAGCAGCCTGAGGCTCTGAGTTGTAGCAGCTCTGAAGATGACATACACACTGTCCTGTGGCACTTCACGGGTGAGGACAGCAAAGCAATGTGCATTACCACCTTCTGAGCTAGAAAACAGAAGAAACATTTACAATTCTTGCCCTTCCTGGACGCTAATTATGGGCAGCTATTACTACTCCCTGGTTGTCCCCTGTTTCCTTTGTGTTTTCAGCACCAGAGAGAGAGTGGATGAAATAACCCAAATCAGAAGACAGTAAGTGTCTCGGTGGAGCAACAATTGGCTACAAAACACCACTCAGAAACTGGAAAGATGTGAAGATTTGAGATTTGCTGCTCTCACGTGTGGATTTTGAAACATTCTAAACATGTCCTATCTGGGGACATTTTGACCTATTGTATTCTCTTCTACAATTAAACCATTAAAATCACAAGAATAATAGTGCTTTAGCAACTTGGGTCTCTACAGTTGATATTCTAGCTGCTTCCAGAGAGCAGTTTTTAGACACCAGAAACTAACCAAGGAAAAGAGGAATGAAGTTTCTAGGTAGGAGATTAGACAACTGTTTAGCAGCAGCCTTGCTAAACTGTAGGCATTTAGCAACCAGGTCTCCGGCCTTGGCTTATCTTGGACTCCATGCTTCTGACTGGGAGCTTTGTCCTTAGCATGACTGAAGGAGTTTCATTGACTCTAGCCAAACAACACCTCAATCTGAGGGATCTCAAGGTCTTCAGGTTATTTACCAGAAACAGACAAAAGCATGGAATTTGTCACCAAGAGTATCTATTTGGGAACAATATATGTGCAAGTACTAAAAAGAAGTAGTATTGATCAGAGAGATAAGCATGAAAGAAGTCCTACAAGGTCTTGACTAACCTCACCAGAAGTACAGGAGTACACATAGCCTTAGTTGCTCCGTGTTAAGCCCAAGAGGAAGGACCTTTATAGATCTGTTTGAATGGGTCACTGAACATAGTCCAGCCCAGGAAAATAATTCCTTCATGGGATGTGGATTTCTACAGTGCAGTAATTCCTGAAGTTACTGACAGTTTAAGGCTGTTCCTGACAGTTAAGTCAAGACCTCTCTTAAAAACTATCCATCTTTCTGTCTTAGGGCTCACTAAGACAGTCCTTGACTGAACTTTCTGGCTTTTCTGGAGCTCAGCCACTCTCAGTACCTTGTCCTCATCTTTCTGGGTCCTCTGTATGCTTCCAAAGATGTCTTTCCTTCTAACTTTCACTCTGCTTTTAACTGCCTATTTATCTCGTAGGCTGTTTCTGTTAAACTCCTGTCTCAATCTTGGCCTGGAGGCTAGCATTAAGACTATTATTTTATTGCTCCCTGATCTTACTATCAGTAAGCCTCTTTGTATCCAACTACCATAACTTCCAGAGTGGAACGAGCCCTGACCATTGTAAGTGATATAGTTGTCCTCTTTGGTCCTAATAATTCCTGATAATTTCTTATTACCATAATTCCTGGTAATTTGTTTTAGAAGCTACAGAAAGTTAATACCATTTGGTAACCAGTGTATCCCCTAGCTTTACACATGGAAAATGTCTGCTAAGCATGTTGGCACAGTGCATGTAGCTCAGCATGTCACCTTCTCTGAGCCCTTTAGTCCCTCACTCTATTGTCTGTCACGGCAACCCTGGCATTCTGAATTCATGCGGTAGGCCATGGTATTTCCATACACCTTAAGGCTATCCTACTCATGCCCTTGCTCCCTGCCAAGTTGTATGTCTTACATTTTCATCAGTTTCTCATTGTTGAGATGCAATACTGGACACTCACAACTTGATGGAAATATTTATTTTGCCTCATGTTTCAAAAGTTTCAGTCCAGCAGGTTCAAATTTAGAACAGAGTAAGGGCCCAGGCAGAGGAAAAGTTCTTACCCCTTGGTGCCTAGGAAGAAGAGCAAGAAGCAAGGAGGTGGGGAAGGAGTTACACGCTTCAGGTTACATGCACAGTGACCCGCCTCTCATGACCAACCACACCTGCTAAGAGGACATTATATACACCACCCCTAGAATTCAACCACCTTTCAAAAGTCCTTCCTGTGAAAGCATGAAGCTCTTGGGAGACATCTAGATATAAACGACATCAGAGAGCATTCCCAAGTCCATTTTATGTTCCATATATAATCTTATGTTCAGGCTCCCATGCACATCCCTATCCACATATCCTTCCTTTACCAGGGTTCCAGATAAACCTGTAATCAGGAGTTAGAAAGAAAGCTCTACAGGCTGGACATATTCCTAACATGATTAACTTGTTAAACCACTTGCCTAGGATGCACAAGGCTCTGGGTTCATTATCCAGCACAGAAAAAAAATTAAGTGAAGAGAAATAGAGCTATGCTATTTCCCTGGTGAAAGTGAGTCTAGGCTTATTCGAGGGTACTGAACAGTCACGGAACCAAACGTGACCTCCATGGGGAAGCTGCTCTAAGGAGAAGGTCCTCTCAGTGGGAGAACAACACAAAGTCAGAATTAAGTTCTCCACTAACTGGGGGCAGATGATTCTAGGGTTGATGATTTCAAACAGTTATCTCAGCTGTTTATGTTTATGTTTATGTTTATGTTTATGTTATGTCTGCTTTGATTTCAGAGTCCCAGAAGTGAAGGCAAAATTTTGTGAATCAATGAATGAAAAAATCCTACAAGAGAATTTTACTGAAGGTTTTACTGACCATTAGTTTTGTTTACTATTGAAATGTTTGAATACTGCCAATATAAGCAAGGCAAAGAGAAAGACAACTGTGAAAAAATAGGATTATCATCTATGTTTATGAATGAATCATCATGATATGCACTCCAAAGAAAGTGATATATAAATGCTGCATACTACTCATATAGTACTACTAATAATATGACATAAGGACAAAGCTATTTCTATGTACTTTATATTATTTGCTGGTATCAAGTTATTAATCTCACTTATATGATTAATGAGGAAATTGTACATCCAAATTGTACATCCAAACATATTAGAAATAAAGACAATCACGAGCATCCAGGGGTTTAAACAGATTTCTAGTAAGACAGATACCAACTGTAACCAGTCATGCTGTTTCTTGGCCTCACCTCATTTGTCTGAAGACCAGGTCCTTTTCTGTGTCTTCAATATAAACTGCTTACCTGATACAGTTGAGTATCATGATCCTTTTGTGGTCTGAACTGATGCCTGGTTCTAGAATTGCAAAAAAAGCCAATCAAATATGCAAAACTGGGGCAGGGGGAAGAAAGACAGACAAAAGAAAAAGTTGCATACCTTGCAGTTTTAATGTTGTTTTCTTAAAGGAACTGTCCCAACTCCCTGCTCTAACCTTGAATATAGAAGGCTTCTTCCTGGATAAATATTGACATAGTTCATCAAAAATTGCCAGTTTCATGACCCACATACTACAGGATTAGAGAGTAACTGTGGTCCAATTAATAGCCGCTGAAGCATTTAGATTTCAATAATCCATTTAAACCCAGTAAGTTTCATACATTTCAGAGAAACAAGGCAGACAGCAAGACTGCCCAGGGAGCCTTCACTCCAAGCTCTTCAAGGTTTTCTATTTTCTCAGTTTATTGTCTCCTTAGGACTAGAGGAGCATGGTTAACAGTGGCCTCCAGAGTTTGAAACACAACATTTGACTCCAAATCACTCTATAATCCAGTAAATTTTTGTTAAATTATTTAGCATCTTTGAACTTAGAGTACTTTCCTTACAAAGAAAGTATAGTGATGATATCTATGGTTAGGTGTATGAAGAGGAAAGGAGAGGAGAAAGGAAAGATCAAGGAAAGGAAGGAGGGAGAGGAAGAAAAACCAAAAGTAAACTGTCCAAATTGAATGAATTACACAAGTGCTCTACAATAGGACAGGATAGAGCTTCCCAAATCATTCCCATTAGAATCCGTGATTTTCTAAATTTCACTCATAACTCATGGACAACAAGACATGGTCAAGGCAGAAGCAGCATTCTTGTGGAGCATGGGCCGAGAGTCCACCCAAGCACCAACCACAGGGGTGGTCAATGCTGAGCCTTCTCGCAACCGAGTGGCCCAGCAAAGAACACCAGCAGAAGAACAGAACGGCCTTGCCCCTCCTTTGTTACCAAGGCAAATGAAGCCAAATGCCTTTCAGCCACTCTACTTATAGCCTCAGACGCTCTAGGGGAAGAACCTGTGCTTCAGCCCCAGTCCACTAAAATCTTCTCTCATTATCATTTGTCACCAGCTTGTAGAAGCAGCATCTTCTCTGTATCTTGCACCAGTGTGTGATGGAGTGGGGTGTCTATTCAGTGTCTCCAGTGAGGCTCTCTGGCCATGAAGGCATAATTCCCACAAGCCCAAAAGAACTTGGATTTGTGGGCATATGCTCAGGCATACGGAGCCTGGTCATATAATTTTTCACAGACACTGAAGTAGTGTTGAAAGTAAGAGAAATATAGTAGTAATTCTATGGGATCTTCATTTGTTATCTTCTCCCATTGGAACTATTCATACTAGGAAAATACCAGTCCCTCCAAATATGTTTCCATTTTTGGCACCTGGAAATATCTCTGTGTCTGGCAAAGACTATGATGATGAGAGGAGACTCTCCTGCACCATCTGGGTGGACCACGAATGTGACAAGTATCCTTCTAAGAGGGAGGTGCAGGCAAAATTGGCTCTACACAAAAAAGAAGAAAATATGAAGATAGAGAAGACAAAGACACTGAGCCTGAAGATTGGAGGGTTACTTCCATGATCTAAGGAATCGCACAGGCTAGTAAAACTCGAGCAGACAAGGAATAAATTCTAGGGGACAGTGTGGCCCTGACACTTGGTCCAGTGTGGCACTGACACTTGGTCCAGTGATTCTGATTCTAGACTTCCAGCCTCCTGAACTGTTAAAACATGAGTATCAGTTGTTTTAAGCCATTAAGTTCTTGGTAATGTGTTTCAGAAGCTATAGTAAGTTAATAACAATATTTTAATCCTTTTTCTGAGGCTCATTTTATTTCTAAAAATAAAATAAAATCTAAACTTTTAACAAATACTACCATAGAAGCATACAAAAACAGAAAGTTAAATAAAAGTACTAAAACTTTCACATTCCAAGAAGGGGGAAAACACCATTAGTATTGCTGATTGCTGAACATCATTTGAGCTATTCTTCTAAATACCAAGCCTAAATAAATGAATAATGCAATAGAATCCTAATATATATAATATCTAAACATGTATTATAAATTTCATTTAGCATGGCAAAGGAAATGAGAATAGGGGAAGAAAGGAAGTATTGAACCTCAAATAAATATTTCTTTACAAGAGAATGTTGAATTTCTATTCTCAAACACTCCAGGTCTCAGTAAGGCTACTCACCCTATTCCTTTATACCATAATCCAAGTCCACTAGTAGTTTAATTTAGGTTAAAGAGAATCTAGCCTTCAGGTTAGCTAGTACAGTCAGCACCTGACAAAACACCAAAGCTATGACTTCTCCAAAAATGCCACCTCACAGTCCTAATAAGGAGGAGCAATTACCATGTAAAGACACTAGTCTGGGAAAGTCCTCCTGTACTGTAGAAAAGTGACTTAAAAGCTTGGGGTGACACAATGAAAGAGTGAGTGACTGATGAAGACAGGAGCCAGATTTTTCATCGACTTGCCCCTATCTAATTATTATCTAAGACTTTTGGTCTTTGCTGGTCTTCTTTCCTTTATGGCTGTTGTGTGGCTCAAATGAGAGGTATTATCTGAAAGCTTCAAAACCTGGGGCTCTAGGTCTGGTTAAAACAGAAATCCATGCATCTAGTCATTCTGATTCAGAACTTTGACCTAGAGGCAAAAGAATATGTATTTCCATTGCCTTTATCTTGTTAATTAAAATTCCTGAACCTCATGTTCTACGTCTTTAAAATAGAAATAATAGCAAAACTTCTCATAGGCTATTGTGAGAACTAAGCACCTATAGGTGATTCTAGGGCATCATAAGTACTGTATAAATGAAACCTAACACAATGTAACAGAACAAATTTTCATGAAGAAATTTAGAGAAACTGCAAGGTGATATTTCCTAGGTTACATGGGCCTGGGTAGAGTTTAGTGATGGGAGTCAGGACAGCAGGCAGCCTTAGAATGGTTGGATTTCTTGGGCTCTTCTGAATTTGACTTTTTGGTTGAATGTTATAAAGTAATCCTATAATTTATATGTCCTGTATTAAATCTATTCCCTTGCAAACCCAGACTACAACAATAGCACAGCAGGAGAAACAAAAACAATCAAAATGTCATGAATAAACCAACATATATTAACTGTAAACCTCAGTAGCAATTGTATGTAACTGGCAACTATTGATGTTTCAGCTGAAAAATGGTAGTGTAGGAATCAGTGACACATTGTGTCAGTAGCTAGCAGAGGTCCATAGCACACGGATTTCTGTTTCCTTCCACTCATCCCCAGAACAAAACACAGAAAAAGGAAAGATTTCTGTAGGTATTCACTGTTTGCTTGCCTGCTTCTGGGTAATATTATCCAGTCATTTACATAGATTCCTGTTAATATTCATATCTAGATTTGCAACCCCAAAGGATGTATGTAGCGTTCATGAATGTATAGAAGGATATTGCTTCATAAACATGGCAGTATCTCAGAGATGAAGTGAACAGTAGTGGTTACGAGACAAGTCATTTGGCATTGTATTTGATCTGAGACATGAAGCTTTGAACCAGAAGGGAGCCCGGACAAGGTGGGAAACCATCCGACAAGGACCTAACCTGAGTCAGGCCAGCGGATTCAAATGCGACTGGTGATTTTAAAAGTTAGTTCATGCGGCCTGTGTTATTATGGTCCTTTCACAGAAGAAGGGGCAGAGGTTCAGAAATATTAAGTGATTTCTCCAAGGTCACAAACCCAGAGAGGGACACAGACAGCTTTCAAAGCTGGTCTACTTGACTCTCACTCCAGAGCTCACGCTGCCCTATTACGGATCCTTAGGAGGTGGATACACCAGCAACATCCCCAACACTAACGGGAGGAGAGAGTGGACAGATCATTCGTTGCCTTTGGGGCTCCATGTTTTTGAATGAATGAGTGATTCATGTTAGAGCATTTTGAGCTGCCCTGTGTTGTCTTCCTTGTCATCTTCTGCCTTGGACTTAACTAGGAACATCAAAGACATTGCTGAGGAGACCCAGAAGAGGACATACTACTTGTAGAAGAATGACACTAAGTAGAGTCTCCTAGTGAGCCTGATACACGTGTGGCTTCTGATTATACTCCCATTTACCCAAGAGGTTTTTAGATACCATCTAGCTTGGGAATTAACAAACAGTCCTTGCAGAGGTCACCACCTAGGAATCTCTATCTACTTAAGACTATTCTAGTTGCAATTTCCGGCAATGTCTCATGGCATGAACAGAGCCAAGAACTACAGGTACAAAAATAATTAACTTAGATTATCTAACTGTGCTTAGTCTAAGTGCCCTCAGCTTTAAAGTTGAATAATATTTTATTTTTCTAATTCTTGTCTCTTACATTTCAAATGACAAAACAGAGTTGTGAAAATTCTTTGAAAAAGGTAAAGTGGCCACAGTAGGCAAATTAGATGGCTATAACTAGAAGCGAGCATATGTCAGATATCAGAAAAGGAATAAATGCATTCAAAGTTGTACATAGAAGTATCTATATTTGATAATTTGTACCTGCCTATATTAATATTCCCTCTGTGCATTTTAATATAGCTCTAATTTTAATGTTAAAGATTATATTTTCTAGATTTATCTATATATTCCAATATTTTCCATTGTGATACAAAAAAACAAACATCAGAAACAATAATGGCACTTTCATATAAAAGAACACACTTGTGGTATCCACAAGACAAGTATTTCACAATCTCCAGAAACGAGCTAGAAATCCACTATGTATCTAATTTTATTACCCAATCGATTCACATCTAAGTGGTCCACAGGAGCCCCCTTACTATTAAAAATACACTGAATGCTTTTGATGAAGACAGTGAGGGGCAATAGTGAACTATCTAATCTTGCTTAGGCTTAGCTAAGATCACACTGGGTATATGGCAGCAATAGGTGGGTTTTCCTTGTGTTTTAAGAGATGGGAGTCACAATCAGGATTCTAAACAGTCTTCTCTGGGAAAAGCATCTGTGTTACTCCGTATCCACAAAGCAGAAACACTTGAAGAAGTAAGAGTGACACTTACACTAGAATCAGCTATCCCAATATCCTAACATTCTCAGACCACTCACCATGCCATTGAAAATCTTGCCTGGGGTTAGAAGGAAGCTCACAAACAAGAGCTCAGACTGAATCCCAGATCTCTCATCAAGCCAGCTATACAATAGGGATTGTAATAGTTTCTATGTTGCACAGCTTATGTAAATACTTCAAATACCTTACTCTTAATGTAGTGCCTGGCACAAATTGAAGGCGCGAGAAATGCCAGTTACCTATTAAAATTAATCCTGTAAGTCATACATTTGGTTCTCAGACACACTTGGGAAAGCTGCCAAGTAAGCAATTATAACTTCTTGCTTGAATACTAAATACACACATACATTTGAATTGAAACAATATTTGGAAATGGATAAAGGAGTCATCACCATTGAAATTACTGGGATAATCCAGCAGAGGGGAAAACCCTCCTCTAAATAAAAATGGTACACTCTCTCCCTTTACCACCAATAAGCCAACATCTCAATCAGAATCACCCAATTCTTTCCCGAGAAAAAGCATCAAGATTATTCTATAATTGTTGATTTACAATGAGAAGATAAGAATCATCATCAACAACCATGTACTTACTGAGAATTTACCGTGTCCCAAGACTTTTTCATACTAGAAAAGATACCAGGTGAATTGTCACAGAATTCCCTGAGATGGAGACCGTTATCCTCATTAAACAAGTCAAACACTTAAAACTGCTCAGGCTCCTCCAAGATTGCAAGATTTCCTAGAACAGGAGCCATGCCTTATTTTCTTTGACTACCCTCTGCTAGCAAACGTTTTGTTTTTTAAAAAATTTTTTCTTCAATTTGAAAAGCAAAACAAATGAAAAAGAGTAGAAATGATAATTTCAAAAAAAATAGTAAGATATTAACACTAATTAACACATTGCATATTGTGATCCCAGAAGCAGTTGCTCAAAATTCCGGCATGAAAAAAATGATCAAACAATCAAACAGTGAAAGCACAAATTGTTCTTTTTGATGAACTAACAGAGATTAGCTATACCTATTCATGTATAGATATACATATAATCTTTTTTGCCCTCTTCCTTTTCTCCTTTCCTATCCTGGTTGTTCTGTCTTTTTGAACACTTTCTTTCACTTTCACTATCAGGATATCTATTGTATGTTTTGGATCTTATTACTCTTTCATTTTTTTCACTGAGATAATATGATATATACAAATGTAAGTTTGATTTATTTCACTTGTGAGTATAATCTCAAGTGGCTTTAATAGGTAAATGGAGGCAACCTGCTAGCAAAAATTTTACACACAGTGATGAATAAATAGTTGTGAGTAACTCAGCTGCTCTCACAGATTAGAGCTGTGCCTACTTCTTGCCATAGTACAGAGAGCAGCAGCAGTCTTGGTTGTGATTTCCACAGACTTCTATGAAGTCCTGAGTGTCTCTTACCTAATGAAGCAACTGCCACAGTCAGACCCCTCTGAATACAGAAAGTTCCAGGATATTTGCTTCCAGGAAGTAGATCAAGTACTACCCTTGGTAATGGACAGAAAAGCAAATCCCTTGGTAATGGACACTGTACTATTACTGGTCTTTGAATTTGCAGATTTTCTGCCTTGATCATCAGATGCCTTCTGCTCTTCAATACATTCATGAATTCACTTGATCAATGCCTTGATGCCACAACAATCTCTTCCTGCATTCACATGGCAGTGACAGAGGGAAAATAAATGTAACTCCCAATCTGCTACATATCATACATGCCAAGTTAGTATGTCCCAAAATCAAAGAATGAATTTGAAGAAGCAGTGGAGATTAAGAGTAGGAAAACTTCATTGAGATAGTTAGTTCTTGAAAGATAGCTAGGCACTCAAAAGTTGGTACTCAATAATCCCACTTTTAGGTAATATTGAGCTAAGGGGGAAGCAGGCTCTGTAGCAAGTATACATGGAAAGAACGAAGACCTTCTTTAGGAAGAGCTGGATCGGCGGTCTTGCTCATCCAACTTGGGTGACTGATGTCTAGTTTGACTTTATTGAACCAGGTGATACCAATTATTTTATCCTCTGGCTGAGGGCATGTAGGTCTGGCCATTTTTCTTTACCATGAGGTCTGCCCTCTAACTGTACTCCTCTGGTCACAGTTGTAGGGTGTTCTCATTCCTTATAGGACCCCTGGAGGACCTACCCTGTCTGACTCACTATAACATTTCCACCTAACCTAGCAGCCTATAATAGTAGGAGATAACAGCTTACCTATAATTCTAGTTTTCCAACTCAGATAACAGACTTAACCACAAATCAAATCTTCCTCAAAATTATTCATAGGGGATTCTTTCAAAGCAAATATTAGAAGTGATTCTACTTCACCTTAAATATATATATTATATATATATGCAAATAATATATATTGTATAATAATACATTATGTACATATTACATATTATATAAATATATGTCACTTCAAAATATGAATACATACTTTAGGAAAACAAATGTATAAATAGTTTAATACTAAATGTACTGAGACATCATGCAATTTTTTTTTTTTTTTTTTTTTTTTTTTTGGTACCAGGGATCGAACTCACGACCTCGCGCTTGCCAGGCAGGCGCTTAAGCCACTGAGCTAAATCCCCGGCCCTTTTTTTTTTTTTTGACATCATGCAATTAATACAGTCGTCTTTGGCCTCTGCAATGACAATAGGACCTCAAAGTGGTGGCCAGAAGCTTCCAGACATTTATTAGGACAGTGAACTTTTGCTTGGGTAACCATCATCACTGAGATTCTGTACCTGATTTTCAATTTCTTCTCCCAGGGCTGGCTGTGTAGTGGGTTTTGTGTGCTATATGGCATTTTCTGGAGTCCCATATGCAGGTAGCACCATCTGTTGAAAAAACATCAGACTGTTTATTCTTTTTTGGTGAAGTGTATATGTGTGTATATATTTTTTGACAAATTCTATATATACAGAATCTCAAATTAAATTAATTAGATATACAAGATAACAATGGCTCTGAGGTTATTCTGGATCTAGAATAAGGCAGTGCATTGCAGAAATATAATATAAATAATATAATTTCAATGTCTTTTAAGCATGGCCCAAAAATATTCATACAAGTGCATAAGTGAATTTGATAAATTTCAAATTGACAACTATTTCTCAATTGTTGATTTTCATTGGTGATCACCTCCCTCCTATAATAAAAGGCAGACTTTTGGATTTATAAATTCCAATCTCCTCAAAAAAGCATGCAGAGAGATTCACAATGAAGACATTTAATCTAGACAAAGGTCAAAAAACCCACCTAAGGTTATCTGAGCCAAAAAACGTATGCACTGACCACCATAACTGATAAATTAGTTTTAGACAGGGCTGGATCAAGGCACTGAAGTGAAATCTAAAATTTCTTGTTAATTTCCCTCTCTCAAGCCAGCTATCTTCAGGGAATGGCACCTAAAACCTGTATCAGACATTTTCTTCTGTTTTGAATTCAATAGAAGATGGCATCAGCTTTCTGAAACTCCTACTTTGGACTAAATAATCAGCACTCTTTCAGGGATTAATCACTGTGACTAGAACAGATAAGTACTCGATGCCTGCCCTTTCAAATCACAAAGACTGAGTGGAAAAAGCACATCTCCCACAAGTTAACACACTGGTTGCTGCCAGGTGCAGGAATAGATATGACATCTATAGAGTGACATAGTTCAAAAGTATATTTTTCCCCTAAAAAAGTGTCCATGAATTTCATCAGATTCCCAATACAATCAAAAACCTTTGAAATCATAAATAGATAGAAATCTATGGTTTTTTTAATATACAATGAATGTAATCATGAAGTGGAAGAGAAGAATTCTAAACCACTGTAAAAAGGCATAAGCTCTTGCTTTTTCTCTTCAGTCATCTATGTTTATAAAAAAAGAGGCAAAAACAGTAACAAAAAAGTATCTCCTCTACATCCCTTTTATAACATTCTTTATATATGTAATCACGTTTTAATATTGTCTTCCCATTAGATCAGTACTGTGAAATTAAATGTTAGACATAAATTTTAAAATTTCTAATAGATTAAGATATGTAACAGGCAACAGTGAAACTAATTAATGTTAATTAAAAGTTCATTTAACAAATATTATTTGAAATAAATGCAAAATAATTTACCTTAAAAGCTTTATTTGTATGCAATTTAAATAACAAAGTTCATTCATGTAGACTGCACAATAATTTTTACTACATTTGCAGAGATGTTCAGCCATCATGGTAATCTAATTTTAGATGATTTTCATCACTCTGTAAAGAAATACTGTACATTAGGTTATCAAATCACGAACCATACCACATGTTTAGACTAGTCAACTCCCAGCCAACTTCTATGTGGTTCTGCTTATTCTAGGCATTTTATGTAATGAATTCAGAGATTTAAGTACACAAAATCATAACATACTGTACACAAGGATAGAATTCTGACACACAATCTGTAACAACCACCCAAGAAGTTTACAAACCTACTATATACAGTGAATAACCCAAAAAGTCAGACAACAAACTAACAGTAGAGGAAAAATTGCCTATGTTTGATTACTAACTGCTTTCGTATATCTTGCCATAGTTCTCAATTTAAGACCAAATGAGGAAGGGAAACCAGGCTCCCCAGACAAAATCTAATTACAGCTTCTCCTGTGCTTTTGTCTACCATTGGGTATCTTTCAAATTTAAGTATGGTAGCTGTTATGGTTGTTATGGATGATTGAGGCAACTCAAGAAGTTTAGAAGTTTAACAAAAGACTCACTCAGCAGGGAGTCGGGATCTTTACCTTGTAAATATCTTCATCCTTTGCAAGAGGAGGGCACAGAGATTTTAGGAGTACTACACCCATCCCAGGGGTTGGGGGGTAAGGTGACCTGAATACAGTATAAGGGAGGAGAAGAGGTTTGTTTTCTTTCCTTTTGCTCTTGCTGCTGCCTTGAAGTTCTGCCCTAGTGCCATGCCACCCTGCCTTGGAGCCAGCTGATTACAGACTGAAACCTCCATAAACAGTGAGCTAAAGTGAAGTGTTTTGTTCCAGCAGTAAGAGAAAAGTAACCAAGATAATAACTGTCTCTCTTTCTATAGCAAATACTGAGTAAGTAGTGTCTAATTGTCCTAATTTTTATGCATTACATAGACTTTGGTTTGTGCCTTGTTTCATTTTCCATATTTCCTACACTCATCTGTATATATATCAGTGTTTCATTCTTTGTTATCACTAAAGGGTATTCACTGTAGGGATATATGAATGTCATTTATCCCCAAATGTAAATGGGTATTTAGGTCTTTTCTTTTTCTTTCTTTTTTTTCTCTGTTTTTCTTTCTTTTACTTCTGTTCTTTTTTATATCACGAATGAGGCTTCTATGAATGTTTGCATATAATTTTTTGTGTGGACAGGTATTGTTTTCTGTGTGGAATATATACTTAGAAGTCTAATTGCTTGGTTATATGAAAAATTTATATTTAACACTGAGGAAATGACAAACTGTCTTCCAAAATTGTTGCACAATTCCACCAGAGGGAGTATGAAAATTCCAGTTTCCTTCACTTTGTCCTACTCTACTTATTATCTGATTTTAAAAAGTATTTTCCTTTCCTGAGTAGGTATGAAGTGGTATCTCATTATAGATTTTATTTCTATCTATATAACGAATACTGGCATTTCTCTGCTTCCATGTATCTTGTGGCCATGTGTAACATGGAAGTAGATCTTCCCAAATCCATTTTCCATTTTCAAATTGAGTCTTATGTCCTTTAATATTGACTCACAAGTGTTATTTATGTATTTTAGCTGCAATGGCTTTATGTATTTTAGCTGCAATGGATTTGCACATATTTCCTTCCAGTATGTGGATTGTCTTTTCACATGTCATAAATAAAATTTGAAAAAATTATTGAAGGAAAAGTAAAGTTTTTCAGTTTTATGAATCTTTACCCATGTGTTCAAATTAAATGGGAAATACACATGTGTACTAAAGGGAATGTCAGAAAATCTGCATTCCAGTTCTAATTTTTTTCTATTATTTACATTATTTTCAACCTCTCTAAGCCCCTATTTTGTCATCTGTAGAACAGGAAGACTAAAGTGGATGGTCCTCAAAATCTCATCCAGATATAAATTATATGGGCATGACATATGGTAAAACAAAATATGAATCCTGAAACATAGCCATTTTATAAATTATATTTTTTGTCTAAATAAAACCTGCTCAGTCCTAAATCATGCAAATGAGTTCTGGTTCCTATTATCATCCATTTTATCCTTCCCTTCTCTTTATATCCTCTCCTTCTTTCATACATTTCTAGTGAGGTTTCTCTAGATTCCTGTGGTCAGTAAAGCCCTTATTCTGGCACCATAGAAGTTTCAATGCCTAATCATTATAAACATAAGAAAAAATATTTCCTGACTTTGAATGCACCACATATCATCTGAATGACAGAGACTAATTCTGACTATAGCATAATTCTTAGAACACTGAACTTTGAACATAATAATACAACAAAGTACATATTAGAGAAGAGCTCTCCTATCTTGTAGATTTCTTCTTCCTATATGGATTAATTTGTCTATTCTTGGTTTCCTGAAAATTTTCCCAGTTCACAGCCATATATTAATGTTATGCATGCTAAATTGAATTCCATAATGTATTATACCTGGATGTAAAGGGTGAGGGAGACATTCTTGAGATCATACACTTTATTCCACAGGTACTGCACTTTCACCAGCTTGTACATTGGTTCAAGTCCATTAATAAAACAGTGATCAAATAGAAAGGCCTTAGGCATAAACACAACAGAAGCAAAGATCTTGATGATGGTTTGCACTCATTTGTAATATATTTTTCCAACATGTTTTTTTTTTACCTTAAGTAAGAAGTTGATGATTTTGTAATAGAGTTTTCTTTATAAATCTTTTCCTTTCTGCTTAAAAACTGCTGACTTTTCCCATCGGCTCTCATTCTATTGACTATCAACAAAATCTCTACTACCTGGTTAGTTGTATGGGCACTTGATAGCAAGCAGAAGCTATCGGTTCATAATTGAATAAAATGAAATATTTGAATACCTACTGATTTTCTAAGTATTTTAAAATGTAAATAGTACTTATTCAAATTGCCTAAGAAATTGTCCCTCGCCAATAGTGCTCTGTAAGAACATACTAGTCTAACAGAAATAAGTTCAAACATAGCACTATCATTTGTAATGGTGAAGTCTTGTAAAAGTTATTTTATTTGGTAAAGGCTGAGCCAGGTTATCCTCATCTTCACATGAAGTGATAATAGTAACCAGATAGGAAGGTTGGTATGAGATTTACAGAGATATATTGAGTTACTATACAACATGGATTAGATAAAAACTTCACAAAAACTGGTAGAGCACTTGAGATTGGGCTTGGTATATGTCATGTTCTCTGAAAGTACAGCATAGACAATCCTGTTTTTACTTTTCCTTTCACGAGTGGCTTTTGTCAGTGTGAAAGCACTGGGACACCGCTGGTTCTAGAAGAGATCCAAATCAAAGACAGGAGGAATCTGTAAGATAAGATGGGACCCACTAACAGCCTAGGCCTGGAGCAGCCTCAGCCATCACTGAGCCTCCTCACTTCCTGGAATCTCTCCTCACACCTCCAGCCAACAGCTATAAGGCTGTGTTCTAATCCAACTTCTTCCAGGTCTGTTCCTCTCCTCCTTTCCCTTTTGCTTATGATCCGGTAAAACACAGCTCCTGTCCACTCATATTAGACACTTTTCTAATTCATAGACAATTCAGTGTTTTCAATCCTTTACATCAACCAAGCTACCCGTACTGACTGCAGGCCAAAACCAGGGAACCACTGCAGCGGCTATCAGCTTATTTATCACCTTAGGTTAGACACTAGGCCTGCTTCTGGGGCAGTCACTCTCATCTTCAGAATTAAAATAGAAAGCAGACTCT
Source organism: Dolichotis patagonum (assembly GCA_004027295.1). Taxonomy (NCBI): domain Eukaryota; kingdom Metazoa; phylum Chordata; class Mammalia; order Rodentia; family Caviidae; genus Dolichotis; species Dolichotis patagonum. Next base: position 34,656 of record PVJX010007407.1, on the reverse strand, counting down.
AATGGTTCAGAGAGAAAGTAGCTTTGATACAAAAGAAGTAGCTGTTTTTTGGTATATGAGTTTCAGCAGAGGTAGACTGAGAAAAAAAATAAAAACAAGTCTTTCCACTTGTCAAATGAATCAAAACAACATTTACACAAAGATGTGAACATTTTAGTTTTTTAATGCAAAAATTAAAAATGACTGGAAATTAGACAATCATTATCATCACACTGATCATAATTTCCATAGAAATAAATGAATTTTCCTAAGTTTAGAGTAGAACTGTACCATAATGTAGAATCCATTAGATCTGAAGGAAACTTTTGCTTCTATTTGGGGAAGTTACATATATTATTCATACCAAGTTTATATTTAATCTCAATCATAGAAAAACAGCTGTAAGACATTAATTATTTCAGTCTCCTAGGTCTGAATGTGACAGTCCCCCAATTAGCCAATACTATTCTCCCTTTGACTACATCAAATATGTCACAATGTGATAGAGAGGGCAATCAGAGCCTTCAAAAGTCCGTGTTAACCCCTGACTTCAATCACCTGCTTTACGAAGTTCTGCAGTTACATTTCTTGCTGCTGACCTAAATCCTTCTCTGTTTGCCCTTATAAATACAGACATTTATACATTACATAAAGTCAGCTTATTTTGCAGAAAGACACAGCATTCTAGTGCTGACCCCTCTTCCATGTAGACCCTTCACTCTACCTGAAGTTCTTTGGTATTATTTTATCTCCAGCACACACACGTGCACACACACACACACACACACACACTCACTCACATGCTAGAATTGGCATACACACAAACATTTCTAAAAATTTTATCCTGAAATTTTTCACATTTTCTAATTCCAACAAAATACTTAAATCCAGATTTGTTCTAAATCAGCTGCTTCCTTTGCCAAGTTTCCTTACTGGGACAGATGTACCCACCCACTTGATTTACATAACTTTGTGCAATGCTTCTCTTGGTCTTACCGGCTGGGTAAAAGTGGGAGCCCCAACTGTACTGCTTTATAGGAAATACAGATGTGGTCTGCTACTTAGAATATTCTGTTAATACACTGCCTCCTTCTCCTGGCAAAGCTATTCTGGTGAAATAATACAGAAAGAAATGAATAGAGATGTGCAGGTGTTACATTAAAAGGTTGACTCTGACATTGAAGAACAGAAAAGCCAACTACAGCCATGATTAATGTCATTCCCAGTCACTGTCAGTAAGAATGCATATTTATACACAACAAGCTGCAGAATGAAGAGGAGGTGCAGTTGTTAGGATGTGAAAAGCTTTCAAATATAGTGTTCCACCCTCTTACCTATTTAATTATATCAACTTTAAAGTGTGATTAGAATGTGGTTTGGTCCTTTATTCATAATTTCTCAGCACTTTAATTTTTATTCATTTAAATTGTTAATTTTAGAAATAACTTTAAAGTGTGATTAGAATGTGGTTTGTTCCTTTATTCATAATTTCTCAGCACTTTAATTTTTATTTATTTAAATTGTTAATTTTAGAAATATTTTTGTGAAAGTTAATCCTGATTGTCAACTTCATTGTCTTGAAAAACATGTAGGAAATTAGTGAAGCACACTTCTGGGTGTGTTTGCATGGTCACGGGAGCATGACTTTGGAGATTTTATGCAGTCTTTGGCCTCTCCTATCTAGCTCTCCTCTGCTTTCTGTTTTCCTGCCTCCATGAAGTGAGCAGCTTTTTTCTAATACTCATCCTTCTCTGACATCTTTGGCTTGGAATCAGACTATCATGAACCAAAACCTCTGAACCTCTGAGTTCAGAGAACCTCTGAACCTCAAATCCTCTGAGCCAAAAATGAATTTTGTTCTCCTTCAAATTATATGCTGGGTATTGTGCATAAGGAATGACACAACTAATACAGTTTTTAAATGCACCGGTAGCTGTAAATCATCCAGGTTTCAGAAAGAGTAAAGTTAGGACAGACACACAGGTAATTCAGAATGAGCTTCCTGTCTTCATCTGAAAATCTGTCAATATGTGTTCTCCCCATCCATTCTCCCAGCACACTCCAGGGACAAAGCAGAGGGTCACCATCAAGTCGGTCACCTGTCTCCCAACACCATGAACAGGTCACACTAGCATGGTCTTTTAGCATGATGTTTGTGGGGTACAAAAAGGAAGGTGAAATAACCCATAGGAAGAGATACTCGTTTTTAAATATTGTAACAGGAACAATTCTGGTGCCTGGTGAGAAGGCTCCAGATTCAGCTCCATTACCCACTTCCTCCTCAAAGCCATTTAAATGATACTTAAAGAAACACAGAATGCAATCTCTCACTTGAATTGGCCTCGATGAGCTTTAATCACACAACATGAGCGACTGAAAAGAGCTAATTAGAAAGTACATCCGTGTTTAGGTACAATCTCATGCATGTGTTTTCATAACTGCTTTTCATCTGAAAAGACATCATTTTGAAAACCTAAATAAAAGCTTTGTGAATAAGGAGTGAACCCAAACAGAAGCATAATCAGGAAAGAAACTGACAGTAAGGGTGGTGTTATGGTTTTACAAAACACAAATTAAACACTTGTCTGTCTTCATTTTGGCAATATACACTATTGGTAGATTCATGACTCACCATTGCTTTATCACTTAAAAATCTTTTGGTAGCTAAAAGAGAATTCAGCTTTCTGTGTAAACCCAGTTGTTATATTTGGTCTCGGCTACAGTGTGGCCTGGAAGCTCTACCAGGCCAAAGTAGGAAGCATGTTTCATCAGGGCTAAAGGAACTGATGCAAGTGAAAGTCTAATTCTTGCATGTAGCTATCACTCTACAACACTTTACAAAGGTATGGCAAGTCAGAAGAGTTTCAAGCATGTTTTGATGTTTACCAGGTCTTCTAATTTACAAGTGTCATTGTGGTGCTCTAATCCAATTGGACAGAAGTAAAATGGACCTTGGAACTTAGACCATGCATATCACTATGCCAACCTACAGCTGGTGATGAAGAAATGGAATTCATGTCTATAATAGAAACTGGTGGCAAGGGCCAGGCAGAAAGTCAGGAATCCGAGTACATACTTTGTCCTTAACTGGAAAGCAGGTAAAGGGCACAGAACCTCCATACACAGCGAAAACAAAGCTGGAATTGATATAAATCAGGCTGGGTATCAGAACTCTGTGATTCGATGATTATTTGGAGCCAAGACTATAAAAAGATACAACCTATGGCAGTCATGTCACCATACTACACAGAGGGCCATGCATGATGACTAACTACAATACCTGGTCAGCAATTAGATAAGGCACAGCCTAAATTCAGAAAGTCTCAGTAATTTCAGGAGTTTCTCTGATCTGAATATTTTAAGGTTTTGGAATAACATCAACCAAGACATCCTCAGTCTTAGTTCCCAGTACTGAGAGCTTATTGAATGTGTACTCTAAGGATTTAATATTCTCAGGATTCCCAGGTCATGACCACTACTATTAGTTCTATCTTAGAAGGAGACAATGGAGGGAGAAGAAAACTGAATTATATGAAAGATTACAAAGACAGGAGAATAAAGGGCTAACTTTTCAAGTTCTATAGTCTGACTCTAGAGCCTGCACATTTAACCACTAGGTTATACCTCTTCCCTTCTATTTTCTGGGTCACTCATGTACAGCCCAACACATTAAGCCCTGTAGCAGCATCACTGAAATTACACACTATCCTAAATCAAAACCTGCCTTTCCCCTAGGTTTTATAATAGCAGGTACTATATTTTTCCTTCAGTACTCCAGCATTTCAGAGAAGTCCTGTATGGATATAGTGGCTCCTAAGATGTTGGAATTCAATCTGGTTCCTAGGAAAAATAACAAAATCTGTCGAATTAACACACATGATATTGTTATTTTCTCTTAGGCCCTTGGAAGCAGAATGCATTATCAGAGGAAATGATGTATAAAAATTGGTGAATATCAACCATTCATTTAAATTTTTCTTTAGAGATTGTTATATCTTTACAAGCAATTGAAAGCAATAACAGAAATCTCTGTATCCTTCAGCAACTTCTCCAAACAGTTCAAATTTCTGTTTGCAAATTAAAATGTTATTAAGTAATATGCATTGTGTTATATGAATATACTAGCCATTGGGTATTTGAAATCACCATAATGGCTTTTATGATATGATAATGAGCTATAATCATATTTCCTCAGTGCCTTAATTCTAGATACAGATATTATTGTTTAATCTTATGGGTTATTTTTTAATTGTACTTAAACAAATGAGGCTATGACAAATTATTTGGTAACAGCTAGCTAATAAATCTGGCATAGTCTTCACAGAAAGCTTATTTATTCAATTACATATGTGTTTGACAAATAACTCCTGCTTGGGTGATTTATCAGCTTCATGTAAAATGGTTTTCCACCACCCAGAGATTAGTTCTGTTTTACATTTGAATCTTGTGTGTACAACTGAGAGAAGGATGAAGGAAAGTACAATTATTTTTTAAGAGAGAAAAGTTGTTTTAACAAAAGAAAAGTTAGAGTTAGATGCACATTAAATACATGAAGGATAGTATGTAAATAGAAATTAATTCAAGTAAAAAATCTTATTTATAAATGAAGCTATACAAACTATTTGAATCAGAAATCATACAAATTATGTGTGGTTGCTGAGAAAGGAAAAAAAGCACATGAATATATAAGCTTATGAAAAAGTCAGCTTTTAAATTGCCTACTAACTTAGTTATTACTTGCAGGGTTGTTATTGAAAAGAGAATAATTTCTTAGGCCACCTACAAGCCAATTAAATCATAATCAATAGGCCTGGGTCCTGACAGTCATTTTTTAAAAAATAATCATAGGTGATTTTATGTGCAGCCAAATTTGAGAAACACTGGTAATTCATTGCATATCTTGATTGAGAATTTCCAGCTATTCATTCACTCTGCAGTATTAATGAGTAACTGTGGCAATATCAGTTTATGGAAATTGATTTACATACACATAGCAGTATTATAATTCATTCTCCTCTGAACTTTATTCCCAGCACTCTACTTAAGCCAATGATTTAACCTCCATGTCTATGATTTCTTGTTTGTAACACAAATGGTGAGTCTAAATGATTTCTAAAATTCCTTCTAGCTCCAAAACCCCAAGAGTAGTGGCTAATCTTTAGGGTAGATGGTAGAAACTTGCTACATTCACCTGGGGCCTTCTGATCTCAACTCCAGGAAGTTTTATAGACCATATTGTCCTACTTGCTCCTCCCCCCATCATTACATACTGATCACAGGCTAGAAAGTAAAATCTAGAAATCAAAAACCATCTTCCGCTTTGATTCTATTCTTTTTGGCATCTTAGGTAAGATTTCCATGAGTTGTAGGAGGAAAATTTTACAGGTTCCTAAGCAGTTTCTAGATATAACAGACTACCAGCTGTCTACCACTGCATGAGGGACAAGCCAAACACAGCGGTTTAAGGGGAACATCCATGTGACAACCTCTCACAAACTTCAGAAGCATTCAGCTGGGGGATTTTCATGCTCTTCACAACACTGACTGAACTCTTTTGGAGCTGGCAGTCCTGAGCTGGTCTAGAGGACCCACAATTTCACTGAAATTGCCAATGTCTCGGCACCTTAGAGCAAGAATCAGTTGGAAAACTTCATCCTCAAGTAACTTCAGAGCTTCTCCACTGATCACTGCAGCAGATCATCCACCTTCTTATGCAGTGCCTGGGGTTCCAAGATAAAATAGCTTAAGACACAAGAAGAGGAAAGTTTCAGTTCTCTTGAGATTTAGGCCCAGCAACTAGCATTGCATCAATTTCAGTGCATTTTACAGGCAAAGCACTTAAAGAGGCTGACCATATTCAAGGCAAGGAAAGTTAAAACACAGACTCCCCCTAGGAGAAATTCATGGAATTCCTAGCAGCCACCTTGGATTCATGACATAGACTTCCAATGCATCTCACATTTTAGGGAGGTATTTAAACCTTGAATGCCTAGTGATCCATTTTTTTGAACACCCACAACAATGAAACATAATGAAATGTACTTGCTCAAAATTCTGTTTCCTTGAATTTTTCTAAGCAACATTTTATGCAAAAATTTCAGTTGTCAGTATAAGGGTTAAAAGTATTGTCTTCAGTTTAGAGTTTTAATCCAAGTTCTATTACTCTCTAGATGAGTGATTTAAGCCAAATCATTTTCTAAAAAATTACTCTCTCAAAGACCGAAATTTCTGATCTGTAAAGTGAGCTTGATAATAAAACTGCATATTTCATAGAATAACTATGAGAATTAAAAGAATTCAAAAAGTAAAAACTGTACAGTATCGGCACATATGTGATAGCTATAATGTCTTTTTAAGCATAAGAAATTCTGTTAGATATTTTTGAGATGCTGCAAAAATGTTTCCTATCAAGAACCTATGAAAAAATGTGAAAATATTCAAAAAATGTGAATGCTCTGGAGTTGAAAGGATTTGTAACTAGGGTGCTCGGGGAAAGTTTTACAAAGCAAAATCCTGGAGGAAGTAAGGCTGTGGCTCAGGGAAGTGGAGATGAGCACAGTTGTGTTCATACTTTGATGGAGTCTGATTTGTTCAGGAAAACAGGGAAATGCAAAATTCTAACCCCAAATTCATCCTTTCTTATTCTGTCAATGGAAAAGCACACAAAGCTCTTCTACATCTTGGGTGACACCCAGCCTCACTCATTGGGCTCTTCCTGACCTCACACCTGGAACACTCATCGCCTTCCTTGAAAGAATCTGCTCAGACATGACATCTTTTATAATGACTTCCTCAATTTTCTGAGGCAGGATTACTTCCCCACTCCATCTATACTCGCATAGCATTTTTATGAATTATTATCATATGATACTGTTATTATTTATTTATTTGTGTCTCTTTACTTCCCACTACTTTGAGTGCCTGCGGCTGGCAAGGAGGTAAGGAGTCTCTGTTGGAGGCACCAACTCTTGTGTCGCCTTTGAGAATAACAATACATCATAGGGAAGCCATATAGTTGACCATGCACTCGCCCCTTGCCAATCAATTATTGCCCTTGGTCTGGAACCCATGGACTTAAACACCTGAGACTTCGTTAAAAATGAAGAATCTCAGGACACATCCAAGAAAATCTGAGTTAGGATCTGCATTTTAATAAAATCCACAGGATACTCCTGAGACCATCCGTATTGGAAAAGCATCACTTTAGACAAGCTGCTGCCAAGCTTTCCCTCATTAAAATGTGGTCTGTCGTTCCCACAATGAAATAAAGACATTTTCAAAACTTTTTTCTTAACTTTAAACCAAAAAGTTAGTTTGTTCTAGCATGCATAAAGCCTAAGAGTTTTCTTTTTTTTCACATAGACATATGCTTTTTTAAAATCATAAAAAAACCAGAGATTTGTCTTTTGTTCTGGAGTTGACAGGAATATTCTTTGTATCACATTGACACATGATTTAGGGAATGGAAAAGAAAAGAAAATTCTTCTTTAAGGAAATATACAATCTGGCAGGCTTCTTGCTTATCTCTTTTCAAAACTTCTTTTCTGGTTGAATAAGCACACCCACTCTAACACTGAGAAAGGTGCAGTGTGATGGGGTGGAGAATACACTGATTGGGAAGAATGGTTCTCTTTTGCAGGAAATGTTGGCATTCTCTTAAAAATACAAAGAGGACATATGAACATAACCTTTAGTCAGATTCTGATCCACAGTGAAGTGTGAGGCAGGAGCAATATGAGACTCTGCAGCTCCTCCATTTGGAAATTAAATATTTCCAGGGCATTGAGAAGACTAAATGAGATTTCAAGACTCAAAGCAGCACAGGGCACTCTACAAATGCTGCCAGTGGTCTTCCTGGTGAAAGAAGGTCTATTTAATCACATACACCATATGAAGGTGCTCTTAGGCAGACAAGTCTTCTGACATAAAGCCCCAGTATGAAGAACACTGCTTTTATTTTTGTCAAATTGTGGGGTAAATTACCTCCTTGCAGATGCTGTCCCAAGCACCTTATCTACATTGATTCATTCTATTTTTACAGAAACTGTGGGACTTAGTGTTATTCTCCACATCATATGATTGAGACTAAAATTCAGACAGGTCAAATAGTTTTCTCAAGGTGTTATGTTTGTTTGCTTGTTTTATTTTGTTTTGTTTTTTGGTGCTTGGACTTGAACTCAAGACTTTGCACTTGCCAGGCAGGCACTATGTTGCTGAGCTATATCACTGGCCCCTAGAGTTATGTTTATTATATATGATGTTTACATCTGAAATTAAATAGTAGAAATAATTTTGTGGAGGATGTGGTAAAAGCATAAGAAATGCCTCAGTAGCGCTATTGTCAATGAAATATCAGATAATATGGTCTCCAATAGATGAGAACTGGCTGATAAAAGTCAATTATGTGCCAACAACAATTTCTGGTGGGTGATGAGCTAACAGTTCCCCAACTACTCAACCTCAGTGTAAGTACTTACATGTGTAAACGCTGGCTTCACTGGTACTTGGCAGGGAGTAGATAAATCAATCCAAATACCTCATGGAGAACACTTTAGGGCCCCACAAAACTTGTCTAGAAAGTTCTCCTATAAATGCCTGAAGTGAAAATCAGAGGTCTTCTTTTGGTAGAACCATCCAAATGTTGATATGTGACCTGAATGAGTACATCCATAAACCTTTTTTCCTCTCACCACTGAGGAAATTGAGCTCTTATTTTAACACTCAAGAGAAGGTAATCAGAGACTGCAGCTATAATGGGAAAAGTTCTGATCACTCACTCTGATGGTCAAACCCACCTGAATGGATGGCTTTCAAATCCCACCTAGACAAACTTGCCACTAAATAAAAACCATGAGAATGCCAAATGGTAATGCTGTTCAATTACTTTCTCATCTTTGCAATATCCCTGTCCTGCATTCAAACTGAACATTTTTCTATGTTTCCCTTTTAAGAGATATCATGTATAGAATTTTATGTATGAGGTCAGGGCATTTTTGATGCTATGATTTAATCTGTGTGCATAACCCAGACTTAGAATCCAAGCAGAGCATTTATCTCCAGCCTTGCTGTCCATTAGAATTCTGATATGAATGGGAAAAGCAAAACAAGAAGATATATTGTGTTGCAAACTATTTTATATTTGTTCTGGGAGTGACTTCACAGGTCAGTTTTCATCCACTGGGCACCGTAGTATCCAATATGTCCATTGACAGTAGTGCTACTGAGGCATTTTTTATGCTTGTTACCACATCCTCCATAAAATTAGAAGAAGGCATACTTCTTGAAAAGTATGGAAATCAGGAAATCAGGAAATCAGAAAGCACTGGAAAAGGATAGAAGTGGGCAGTGAGACAAGTGGAGAGTGCCTGGGTCTCCCACCAGGCATGACTGAGCTGGGACCCCGCCTCCACCACTTCCTGGCTGTGTGGCTGTGGTAAATCTATCTTGAGCCTCAAGTTCTCACTTGTCAATCATGGGTACTGTTACCAAGCTTGAAAGGATTTTCCAAAGGGTAAAGGAAAAGGGAAGACAATGCAGTAAACATAGACTCTGTGTACACAATTGACATTCAAAATCATAAACTAAATTTGTAAAAATATTTAAATTTTCTCCCTAAATAGGTTGTCAGGAAATAACTTCTGGGATGGAGCTTTTCTTGAAGGAAGTTCATTGAGGAATATATTCAGAACAACACTTAAAAGGAAGCAAGGAATATAGACATGAAAAGGAAGTTGTGCTGTGATGTACACTCCACACAGGCCTCTGCTGGTCCCATGGGGTCTCTGGAAATTGGACAGTCCACTAAAGCTGTCCAAATTGAGGCAAAGGAACTCAATATGTTCCCTAATATGAACTTTTCCTAAAATGCAGCTTGTTCTTGGGGAGAACTGTAAGCTTGGACAAAGCAGGTCCCTTGAGCAGAGGCCAATTCCTCTGTGGGACATAAATGCGAGACCCAGAGGTTAATACTCCCAGCAAACAGGGAATGGGTGGGTCTTCCCTGAAGAAGGAATCTGGCTAGATTCTCGAATCTAGGCTAGTATAAATCTAGACTCACAGACAGAATTGCAGTTTCAGGTCACTGGGAAAACACACACCGATGCCTAAATTCAATACAACAGCAATGAAAATCGCCATTGCACTCCTGAACAAAACCACAAGGTCATCTTTTCCTCTAAATCATACCTTAAGCACAGCACAATATCATCACTGTAAGTCTTTATGCACCGTAAAATTAAAATTCCAGTTATGCAAGAATTAGAGTAAGTTTATCATTAACAGAAGTACAGAACCAGCCCCACAGCTGGTGAATAAGAATTCAATGCTTATTGAATGAATGGATAGAATATATCTGAGTTGAACTGACCTTAATGATAGATACTGAAGCCTCTAAGTAGTAAATGTGAAGGCCTTCCTTCACCAAAAAGCCAAACAGGTCCATAGAAGTTACTCAGATTAATTCAGATTTTATTTCACACATAAACAAATTTTTAAAAAATCATGGTAAAGAAAGAACCCAAGGGGAAGAACATAATTTGAAACTGGGGATATATATATGAGTGAAGAGTGTAGGGTCTGGGATAATTTCTAGAATAGTCTTTATATCTTTCCAGGGTTGTAAGGAAAAAAAGTCAGAAATCCATTTCCCTGGACAGTAACCACAAATTTTCCACCAATCAGAAAGCATGCAAAAATAGCTCTATAATGTATGCAATTAAGAATGTTAGCCTCATCTTGCTAGGACACATTCCAGTCACAAGAAGAAATTACCCATATGTCTTCTCTTCTGGGTGCACAGGCTTTTCTAATGTTTCTCACATGAGACCAAAAGTTGAGGTGACACCTGCTAAGCCTTGAGAGGAAATAAATTTATGTGGTTGAAAATTGCATGTAGCCTTCACAGCAAAATACCATGTCTCAAATTTAAACTTTTAACATGATTTACATCACACAAAGCTCATTTATGGGAGCCAACCGGCACTTGCATGCGTTTGGTTTTGGATAATTACTTTTAGCTGAAAGGTTTTTATTGTGTCTGTATTAATTTTGCCCATAAGCATGCCAATTTATCTTCCCTCTTTGGACTCTGTATAAAATATAAGAATGGAAATTTGTCCAAAAGAATTATTCACAGTAGCAAATAATTGCCCAAAAGCTGATTAGGAGAAAGAGTGTGCTCACCTCAGCCTGTGGTGAGTCCTTGATTTTAGTGGAGTCTGTCTCAGTGACTGGGACCTACAGAATCATATGAATGCTAAGCTCCTAGTCACCTTTCAGGTGCTCACCAGAAGCTCTCAGTAAAACTGCTCCCTCCAACAGTTCCTGGCTGGGTTCTCGGCTTCCCTTCTTCATTCTCTTTAATCTCACTTTCCCCTAAACATACACATTCCAAAATCAGATTAAGGTCATTAAGCAAAATTCAGCTATGTTTGCTTCTATCCTTAAACTGCTTCAGTGGTTTCTTCAACTCTTAAATGAAATCAAAAGCTCTCGTCATATCCTCAAGGATATTTTCCATGTGGGTCCAGCACTTTGACCAGGCCAAACTTAGGCTTCCAAGTACCAGCTCCCCTATATCACACAAACTCTGTCTCTCTGAGCCTGTACACCAGCACTACAGTTGAAATAAGTCTTTGGGTTTTTTTGGTGGGTTTTTACTAAACTTGCCTTTGGCACTAGTCAAGAAGCCAAGACTATGGAATGGCAATGGAACTTAGAATTGAGATTTTGAGTAAAGCGTAATGTTAACTCTGATGACCCTTATACTTGATACTTAAGTAACTTTTAATTTGATACTTGAGTACTCAACATTCAAATCCAGCTACACAGAGCACATATAAAGAAACAGAAGAAAGCTCTCCTAACTGTTATGTGCCCAAGAAACTAACATGCTATAAAGGAAACTGCTCATATACTTCCATTCACCCAAACTACAGCTCTTAGTGTTTTCCTTTGAAAATGTCTGTTTCAACTGCTGAGGCTCCAACATGTTTTGTGTGTAGTTATCAGATAAATGAGCCACAAGTCTATGCTCCAGCTGATTCCTGTGGTCACCGCCAGAGTAAAGGTTTAGAAAACTTCCATAGTTTTTGTGCTTACATCATGAACAGGGTGTTAGGAGAACTACGACACATCATGAGATCTACAGAAAGTTCGGGAAGAAGATGGCTGTGGTCAAAAATCATAGTCATTAATGAAAGTGGAGAAGCTGGAGCTGTTTCCAGAATCTTCACAACAAAAGGAAAAAGAATCAGAAAACATGAAGACCAGAGACTAAGAACACAGATTTTAAGGGCCTCACAGATTCCCATGAAGTCTTCTTCCTACTCTACGTATTTACTTAATAAATATTTCAGTTTAATAATTTATACAGCTACAGTGTCTGAGGCACTCTATCTCTGTCATGCAGGAATATTTATGAGCATTTAATGATTTATATAATCCTTGTCATTACTTACAAATTAATATATGAGAATGTGAACTCTTCTCCTTCTGACACCTGTGAAAATAAGACATTTATCAATCAACTGATATTTTCAATGTTGCTGTGGGGAGAGAAGTCCAGTCACTTTCATCATTAGATTTATTGGATAACATTGTCATTGCCAGATCTTGCACTGACATGCAGTTGATGTTCATGTGGAGGTCTTAAATTTATAGTTGGGTGACTATAGCTGGCTACAAACAAGTGGTAAAAACAGTGAATTCCAGTTTCCAAACACATGTTGAGGGACCTGTCACCTAAAGAGTACTGCATCTCAAATGTCTCTTATGGAATTTTAGAAGAACAATAGTTTAAAAATTATGTTAAAAATGCACTTTTCAGAGACATATAGATAGTGTCATCAAATAAGAAACCTAAAGGATTGAGAAAAGAGAAAAATGTCTCATACATTTTCCTGGCAGAAGTGAGAAATAGAGGTCACTTGCATTAAGGAAAAGAAATTTCAAACCCATCACAGTATTGGATACTGTAGTCTATTTTGAAATATTTCATTTTGGGGGAATGGTGAAAGTCACTCAGCGAAATCTTAGAAGTCCTAAGGAATTCATACTAATTTTCTCTGTCTGCAGAATGGTGTTGCCTCTTTTCAGAAGGGTGCACCTCCTAAGATAAATCATTGGGCAGGTTCTAAAGTACTCTAGGGGAAAACATCAAAGAAATTGTCACAGCATTTGAACCTAGCTACCACAAAGACAAAGATATGTGTGGCATTTATTGACAGGGTGTTCTAAATAGAACCAAGAAGGGAAGGAGAGAAACAGAAAAGATAAGATAAAGCAGAGAAGCAAGGGGGTAGTCCTGGGCATCATAGAAACCTTAAGATCCCTGAGGCTGTAAATAGCTGTGGTACGCAATTATGCTGCCAAGTTTTTCCATCTCAAGGTGAATGAGCTGGCATTTGTACTCCTTTGCAATTGTCTTGCAACTTTCCAAATGAAATTGAAGTCCCTGCCATTTCTAGCTCCTTATGTCTCCTCAAACTGTTTGCAGAAGTCTAAGGGTAGTTCTCTGAAGAGTTTGCAGTTGTGAATCAACTCTGAGGCAAGGAACACTGCATAATACAGGCCTTACTACAGAAATAGTAAAGGAGATCTGAGAGACAACAACAGCATTTGCTAATATTTGAAACAATTTGGGAAAATAAGAGCCTTTGCTGTATCATTGAACAGAGCTGAATTTAAATCTTACCTGATCATGTATAACTGTGTCACATTTGGTAAGTGAATGCAACTCCCTGATCTTAATTATCCTCATAAATAAAATGAATGTGAGAACAAACTTCTCCTATGCTTATGCGAAGTAAATTAGAAACCTATAGAAAGCAATGTGAACTATGCCTCCTACATAATAACCACTCGGTAAATACTTCCTGTTACGATCATCATCATTCTCGGATTGATCATTGCTGGTGTATTAGTCACTTTCTTGCCACTGGGACAAAATACCTGGTACCCATAATTTAAAAGAGGTCAAGCTTATTTTGGCTCATAGTTATAGTTCATGACTGACCAGCTCTAAAATAGAATAGGAATGACAGAAGAGCCCAGGGGGAAGAAAACTGGCCATGTCATCATGGCTAGGAAGCAGAGAGAGAAGGGTGGAAGCTTTCCAGGTCATGTCCACACTGGCCTGCGTCCAACCAGGTCCCACCTCAGAACAGCAAATCAGTTGTAGCAGCCCTACCATCCAATCATTGTCTAACAGCCACGTCTGAACATGAGAGGAATTCTAAATCGACACAATAATATTCCAACCCTGGCCTCCAAAAGCTCCGTGGCCATCTCATTATGAAAAATGCATTTAGTTCTCTAGGAGTTGCCCCAAGTTTTAGCTGTTCAAGGATTGCTAAAAAGTCCGAATCTAAAGTCTTCTCTGAGATGGCAAATTCTTAGCTGTGATCTTGTTTTAAAAAACAAGGGGACATACCATGGTGCAGGGTGAACAGTCCCATTCTGAAAGGAAGACATAAAAGGATAGAAACGATTGGGACCAAAGCTTGACTGCAATTCAACAGAGCGAACATTAATTTCTGTAGCTCTGTCCAGCACCTGGAACAAACTGAGGTAAGATATAAGCTCCAAACAGCTTGGGCAGTAGTTCCACTCTTCATGACCTTGCTGTTTGTAGTCCTCATGGCTTCCCTTGAAGTGATTTTTGATCACTGCCTCCTGCTTTTCTCAGGAGATGTTCCCTGTTCCCTGTTTTTACAACTCCTCTGGGTCACCAATGGACTTTGGGATTCACTCTCTCACCCTCATGTATTATTTTCTCAGAAGCACACTATCTAGCCTCCAAGACCTTCTGGAATCCATGTGGAAGCCTTCATAACCCCATAGTGCTTCCATTCTGCATGACTGGAAAACCAGCACCACGTGAATGACACCAGGTTACCAGCTCAAACAATTGCCAGGCACACTTGAATCATGGATGCAGACCTCCACGTGACCAAATAGTTGTACACTATGAACTGAATGTCAGGGAAACAAATGCCTTTCTAGAGCAGAGCACCCTTTGGCTCCTTTTCAAAGCAAGCTCTTACAATTTTCACCTTTGAGCCTAGTAAAAGTAGCATCTTGCTTATTTCTTAGATGCCTTCAAGGCATCTTTCTTATTGTCCTGATATAAAGTGTTTGGTTTAACATGAATATTTAACAACCATGCTATCCTCTAACTTTTTAGATGATTTCTTTCTGTCAAAACTGAAAACATTTAAAGTGAGGTTTTTGTTCTGACTCTCACTGTAGACCTGGTTGTAAGTGGTTAGAAGTACCAATGCTCCAGCCTCATTATTGAGGTGTCTTAAAATATCTACAACTACGTTAATTAGTTCACCATCCTTAAGCATCTTCTGCCGAATTTCACTAAGTAAGTAAAATGAAGACAAATTTTTCTGTCTGAGCAAAGTGTACATGGACTCAAGTACAACAGCCAATGGGGTCCTTGGTCCAAGTTAAAAAATTCACGGGCCTGGTCTTTTCCTTAATGCATTTCTATGGGCATTCTGGTCTTCTAAACGCTGACCAGAATCTTCCATCAAGCTTGACTTTCAGCATTGCAGGTCTTCCCTAGCTGACATTTCCAAATCTTTCCAAACACCTCCTATAAATCAGTTCTAAATGCTTCTAAAACATATGGGCAGATAATCACAGGAATAACCACACAACTCTGGTATCAAAATCTGTTTTGGTCACTTTATTAAAAACTGAGAAGAAATACCCAAAACCTACCACTTAAAGGAGGAGAGGTTTCTCATGGCTCGTGATTATATTCCAGGGTCAGTGGTCTCCAAGATAAAAATGTCATGCTATAAAAACTGGATGAAGGAAAGCAGGTCATAGTATCATATGCAGACACCAGGGAAAGGAAGTATTTGGGAGACATTTTAGAACTCAACCATAGCATTGCTGGTAACAGAAAACTCTTTGGAAAACTTCAGTATTTTGACATTTCTTTAATACCTAAATTCTAAATGGTCTTCTTTTCTCATTCAAACTAATCAACCCTTCCGTTCAGTTTTAGACTGTCAGGTAGTATTTCCACTGTTCTGCATATCCTTCTCCTTTGTCACATCTGCTTTTCTCTTGAAACTGAACTGGGAGCCAGCAAAATACCACTTTATGGTAAGAAATCTGGAAATGGATATGAATGCAAACTAGTAGATCAGCTCAGTTATTTGCAATCCAAAATTAATGGAATTATTGCTAGCTCCTTGAAATGTCTACCAAAAGTCAAAGCAATAAAGATTTCTAGCAGTAATAATGCTGAAATGATCAGACATTTTTATAAGTCATTGGGCCAGGGATTTAGTTCAGCGGCATAAGCGCCTACCCGGCAAGCATGAGGTCATGAGTTCAATCCCCAGTACCAAAAAAAAAAAAAAAAGGAAGATTTTTATAAGACATCAATGAAGAGACTGCAAAACAGAATTACTGATGCTCAAAACTGCTGAACTCCTGTACTGCTGGGGACCTTGCATAGCTTGTTGTCTAAGACAACATCTTAGACATAACTTTCTGTGCTTTAAAAACTAAACTAAATTAATGTCTAATCCAGGCAAGTAAGCAATAAACTAGTGTGTTTTCAAAGGCAAACTTTCCGTGAGCATTTTTGGTGCTGAGAAAACTGGAAACCAAGAGATTGAACTTCTAAGTTTCCTGGAAGACTTGGGACACCTATCATTGGACTCATTTGCTTGTATTGTAGCAGCGTTTCACTGTCATGAGCATCAAGGTGCCCATATTTAACAATTTAAAAAGCCACTCCTTGAGTTTTCTGTCTTTGCATCAAACCATAGAGGAGGGCTGTTTCTGACTATAAATAGCAAGCTCTTAATTACAGATGTGCCTAACAAATATAATAGGTTGTCAGAACCTGATCCTAGTACTCAAGACAAAGGACTCTAGTGAGACACCTTGGAGAATCAGTATATAAAGTATTACCCTTTGGGGTTTGTTATTGTATTTGTTAAGATAAGTAAAGATATAATAACTTGAAGAGAAGGGCAATAACAATCAAATTATCCACATCCTCAGATCATATTTCCCATTAGAAAATAAAACGTAGTTTAATCCATTTTTTATCATTCAATTGATTTACTTACTGTTAACATAAAATTAAACATAGATTAAGAATCTTAGTGGAGAAATGCTGCTTGGAAGTATACCAGTTGGATTCTACATAATATGTTACTGTTATTTCTTCGCTCATCTAAGATTCCAACCTGGCAAAGAAAATCATAGAAGTGGTGACACTTCCACCAGATTGTATTTGGTCTTCAAAGAGAATGCAAAAGTTTGACTACAGTCTTAAATGCACACACAGGTCCAGATGCTCCATCCTATAAATATGACAGAGCATTAAATGAATAATGTATTGCAGCACAAAATATTAAGCACTTTGTGGATTACTTGTAGTTGTACAAAAAAGGCAGAACAAAAATCATCTTTTGTTTCAAAAATTTGGTTCTCCACCTAGTCTCACAAGACAGAGTGTAGGAATCAATGTAGCATTGTGGTGGTAAACATTACAACCTAGATTCTTGCTCTCTCATTGACTGTCAGCAGTGACAAGAAAGATTTTAATTCAGGGTTTGTGTGTGTGTGTGAGTGTGTGCACGCATGCGCCCACGCACGCACGTGCACCTGTGTGTATCTTTACAATTTTGTGTCAAAGTCTGGGAGAAGAAATTTCAAAATCAGTAAGTAAAAGCATAATGCCAGCTATTTGCAAGAAAATTATAGAAGTGGTGACACTTCCACCACATTATATTTTCAAGGAAAAAAAAAGTCTTCATTTATTGTCATTGTTGCACTTCCCACACTTTGCTTAGAACTCAAAGACAAATTTATCTGTTTATAGAGTTAGTACACTAGAGTCTAGTACTCTATGCAAAATAAATATAAAAATATTCATGAAAACTGTGAAATAATGCAAGACCTACTAAAGTTATAAGAAAATATATTGGGTGGAGGAAGGTACATAGCAAAATATGTTAAAGCAGATTAGTAAATTCTCTCTTTGGGGTAACATATATTTCTATTCCCAGTACGAAAAGGTTAGATAATTGGAATCTAGGCACTACAGAGGCAAACCCAACTTTTAACTCATATTTTAGAATTAAGATGCCGAAGAGTCCTCTGGAAAGTGAAGCATGCATACGTCAACTGCTACATGGTAAGGACAGTCATGCACTATTCCTTGTGTTGGATCTTTTTATGACTGAGGCATCCTCAGTGCCTAAGATCTCTTCTCCCAAGTGGATTGAATTACAATCTTAAAAACATAGTCTATGCAAGGTAAAATAGTGATGTGCTTTTAATAGACAATGTCATTTGGCTAATCAAAAAAGTTGGAATGCTAAATCCTCTTGCCTTAGGTGAAATTGGTTGTTCATTCCCACCTAAAATTATGTGAAGTGATGCCTGACATTTCCAGGTCTAGCCCATGAAATTCACCCATTCATGCTTTTCCTGTACCATCCTTTTTCTGTGAAGAACTGTGTTGAAAAAACAAGGTCCAAAGATGAAAGATGACTGCATCCCTAAGTCAGTCCTGAGGAAAGAGCACTCAGGAATATTCACTGACCAGCAATAGACTCAGAAATGAAATTTCATTACAAAGTCTGTGAAAGCTAAAATCAGTTATATAGCATCTAATATTTAATATACTGTGTAATATACTACTTTGTTTTAAAGTTTATTTGTAAGTCTTTATGAAAATATTATACAAAGAAAAATGTCAAAAACCATTTGTTTTCCCCTTGATGAATTTGCACAAGTTAAGCACACTATATATCAACACAACAGTGGCCTATGTATTTGTGTCCTACTCAAATCCCATGTGTTGAAATCTGCAACGTAATGTGATCTGCGAGGCTTTTGGAGGTGATAAGCTATGAGGGAAAATCCCTCCTTAATGAGATTGTATCCTTATGAAAACACCAGAGAGCACTTTTTTGCTACTTGTACGATATGAAGACATAGTTGGACGATGCCACCTACAAAGAGATTTTTTCAAACACTAAGTTTTCAGGGCCTTGATCTTGGACTTCTCAGCCCCCAAAACTGTAAAAAAATGAGTTTCAAATGTTTGTAAGCTGCCCAGCTTACGATGTTTGTGTTATAGCACCATGCATTTGCTAATACCCATAGTTAAGTTTGAGATACCACTGCATTTGTCAGTTTTAATTTATGGGGCTTGAAAACAAAGACGCTAAATACTTTTTTGTTGCTAGCTGAATATTCCAAGATAGAAATGCTCTGTAATTAAATAAGCCATTGTTCCCCTGGGACCGACACATTACTATACATGAGTGTCATGAGCGAGTATTTTTATTTATTTTTATTTATTTACTGTGCTGCACCCATCACTGTGAACTCTGTGTCCAGTTTTGTTTTGTTTTGTTTTTTTGCCAGAAAGTACAGTGCTATAGTAAACATTATATGCCTATACCTTTCAAAACCTGGAGCTTTTGATTTTATGGAAGAAATCCAAAGCCTGGACATTCTGTGACAAAGGCTTTATGTCCTTTTAAGTTTTAACAACACTGACACGATTGCTATCCAAAAGTTCTATGACAATTTACACATTCTTCAGTAATAGATGAGCATTCTTTTTACCTAAATACTGACAGCAATGAACATTATCCTTCTTTTTATTTTACTTTTTAACTTTTAATTGCATATGAAATTTTAAAACATCATGTAAGAAACTCCTAACCACTTATCACCCTGGTACACCCACTGTGAATGTTCTGTCACAGTGTACGCTTGTACTTTGGCTCAGTTTAAATATTTCCAACATCTAGAAAGCATTACCTTCTATAGTGTACCATTCCACCACAGGCTTTCAAGACTGCGCATCATCATGTAACCACCGCTAAAGTCATAATACGCACTTTCCACCACACTGACAGGTTCTCTCTCGTCCCTTTACAAACAGGCACTCTCCTTCAAACTCCAAGGCCTTGTAAGCACTAGTGTGACTTTTTCCCTGTATTTTTTCTTTTGCCAGAATGTCATATACATGCAAAATGCTGCAGGTAGTTTTTTTTTTGAGTCTGACTTCCATAATTTAGCATAATGCATTTAAGATTCATCCATATCACTACCTGGATCAGTACTTATTACTTTCTATTGCTGAGTAATAATTGCTTGTGTGAGTGATCCAGAGTTTGTTTATTTGTTCACCACTTAAAATTTGGGGGAAGGGATTATAAATTAGCTACAGTAAACAATGAAGACCATGTATTTGTGAGCCTAAGCTCCACAAGAAGCAGAATTACTGCATTCTATGTAACATTCTAAGACTGCAACCGTGTTTTCTAGAGTGGCTATAAAAATATATATTCCTACCTGCAAGTTATGAAGTGTTCCAGTAGCTGGGCAGCCTCGTCAGCACTTGGTATAGAATGTCATTACAGTTTTTCTAAGGGACATGTAGTACAATTTCATCAGGTTGGGACGTAGCTCCGTGGTAGAGTGTATGCTTAACATAGGAGGTTTGGATCTGATCTCCAGCACCAGAAAAGAATCATGATTCTAATTTATAGTAATTAACTTTTCTTAAATGGCCATTTAGGTACAGCTGACAAAGGAGACAGAGGAGAGGCTGAGAAAAAAAGCAATGTTATATTCACAGGGTCTAGAGATGGGAGGGACAGGCAAACATAGAGGGCTATGTGAAAAACCAGGGAAATCAGGGAGCAGACCAAGGATCAGGAGGAGCCCTGAGACCACAGTGTTTAATAGAGTTTCCATTTAAAAAGACAGAACAGGGAAAAGTCAACAAGTTAGCCTTGTCCACTTTGAATAATTGAAGCACCTAATTTTCTCATCCCAGGCTCTCGATAATTAAGAAAGCTGAATATTAGTTGCTGGTATACTGGACCAGATACAGGACATTTGGTTGTGGGTAAATTAACTTTTATTCTAAAGGCATGATCCTGACATATTTCCCTGTTTTTAAGAATCAGTGACAGCTAGGTATGGGCAGTTCTTCCTCAGCCAGACAGGTTTTTCAAGATGTCAAAATATAATTTTCAGAACATTTTTAAAAATATTTATACTATCACTGTAAATACCTTTTCAAATATGTGCTTATTACCTTTATGTCCTAACTGGGAAAGTATGTGTTCCTGTTAATAGGCCTTTTTAAAATTGCTTCTTGTTTTATTTTCTTATTGTTGAGTTTGGAAAGCTATTTATATGCTCTGGTTAAAATCTATTGCATGATATATGTTTTACCAACATTTCTTCTAACATGTAGCATATTGTCTCATCCTGTTAAAAGGACTTTTTGTGCAGTTATTTTTTTTTAAAAAGTTTGATAGAGTAAAATTTTTCATTTTTTCCTTTGTTAATAATACTTTAAGTGCCACGCTTAAGAACTCATCATAAAACTCAAGTAAAATAAATTTTCTCTGATGTTTTCTTCTAAAATGTTTTTACTTTTACATTTAAATCAATATTTTGAGTTTACTTTTATGTAAGGTATAACATTTAAATTAAGATGTGTTTTGTTGGCTTCTTTTCATTTGTTTTATTGCTTGTTGACATCTGATTGCTTTAATGCAGATTCTTTAAAATAATTTTATTGCTTTTGTAATTTGGTAAAAAAAATTAAAAATTAAGGATGCAGTTTAGAGATTGAGTCTTTCCTGATATACAGGAGGCCCTGGGTTCAAGTCTCAGCACAAACAAACAAACACCTGTATTTATACAGATCTATGTTTGAACTGTTCTGCTTTATAGAGCTACAGGTCTCTTTGTCCGTACCATACCTTTTTAGTTTTATGGTAAATCTTAAAATTGGGTGACTTTATGCTTCTCAAAACTGTTTTAGCTATGGAAGTTCCTTGTATTGCATTTAAATTTCAGAATTAATTTACCAAATGTGATAGTTCAGCTCGATTGTCAACTTGATTAAATTGGGAGCCACCTAAGTGTTACCAAACCACACTTCTGAGTGTCTGGGTGGGTCACGGAGGCATGACCTTGGGCGCCATACAGGGGCCCTTCCCCATTTCTCTCTGGTGGTGTTGTCTTGCTTTGCTTCTTGGCCACCCTAAATTGAGAATCTTGGCTTTCTGCCATGATATTTCTGTTCCTTTCAACCAGCCCACCATGGACTGAACACTGAAACTGTGAGCTGTACTAGACCTGTTCTCGTTAAATTGTGGGTGCCAGCTATTTTGTACCAGTCGCAGGAAGGTTGACCAATACCAAAAATTGGTATGAGGGAAGTGCGGTTACTGCTGTGATGATACCTGATCATGTGGCTCTGAAGCATTTGAATCTGGTTTGCAGCAATGTGGAAAAGCTTGTAGAGACAGGCTAGCAAAAGCCTTGAATACTGTAATCATAATTTGGTGGAATATTCAGGTAAGAGCACAGAATACCACAATACTTCTAGGAATGTGGACAATGAAGGCTAGGTTCAGGATTCTTCAGATGATAATAGGATTGTAATGGGAATTGTATCACAGGCCATACATGCTACCTTCCATTAAATAACTTGGCTGTGTTTTGCCTGTGTCTTTGCAGAAGTCTTTGGAGAAATCTGTTTAAGGGCTATAGAACCGGGGATGAAATTTCAAGGCAGCACAGTGTTTAGGTTTTGGAATGGGTACTGGTGGCTGCTTTGAGCCAGAATTATTCAGGGAATTTGGAAGCAAATGTAGAGCAGAATAATTTACAAAACTTAAATCATCAAGATCTCACTCACCACAGAACCCTAAGTGCAAAGCTGTAAACCTTCATTTGAGAAACGAGCCTTGCTTAAGAAGGGTTAAATATGGTACCGGTTCCCCAGAATTTTTTACCATGCTCAATCATCCAGGCACTCAGAGTGCAGTACACCCATGATCTAAGGGAGCCTGGCTACTGCTCACGTGGAAAATATACCTCAACACCATCCACATGACGCTAGTTGTTCAGGCATGCAGAATTCAAGAGTTGTGGGATGTTGGGGGATTTCATACAGATGACAAAGGAAAACCCAACAGAGACCAGGCAAGGAGTCACTGAGAAGTGGCAGTGTTAATACCTGAGAATGAAGTTGAAGGTACACTGGAGTCTTGAGAATGTCAGAGATGTCAGGTACAGGAAAACATGGAAAGCTACAAACAACCAGTGGACCTAGCCCAAGAGACAGGGCCTACAGACTTTACCTGACGAGATCCTGGGGCTGGGGCTGTCTATGGCCCGGGAAACTCACATCCTGCCAAAAGGTTTCTCAGATGCTGCACATGAAACAACAGGATTTTATGTTTGCCCTGATGAGTTGCGGGCTTATTTTGGTCCAATCCTTTCTCTTCCCCTATTTCTCCCTTTAGAAATGGAAAAATTTGTGCCATTTTATGGTACGGTGTATGTGTATGGTGTATCCCATTTGATTGTTATAGAGGCTCACGGATAAGAATTTGCTTTGAATATCAGGACAGGCATTGAGTCTGAAATTTTGAACGCTGAAACTGTTGAAATGTAGGTGGCACATTACTACATTGCCTATCACACACAAAATAGTTGAATCATATTGGGTGGAATTAGGACCTTGTGTCTTTTTGGACATTAAACTTACTTCAGAAACAATGGCTACCATCAAGAAAATCAATGACAAATGCTGAAGGGGTTGTGGGGAAAAGTAACCTTTCTCCACTATTTATGGGAATGTAGACTGATGCAATCACTGTGGAAATCAGTATGGAAATTCCTCGAAATACACATAAGGCCAAAGAGCAACCAAGGATGGAGCTTGGATTTAAACTCATCACCTGGCTCCATGGTATATACCATTAAATTCTACATTATATTGCTTTAAACCTATGTTCAGTAGAAAAGTACAAATGATCTTCAATGGAGTAAATGAAACAGTTAAAAAAGAAAGGAAAAAAGCTTTGAGTTGTGGCTTTTATAGGTAAATGGATATACCTAGAGACCACACTCATAGGTGAAATAAATCAGACTTCATGTGGGAATATCCTACTGTCTCCTTAGTGTAAGAAACTGAAAACATAAGTATGTACCAAAAGATACAATAGATATTGTGAAAGGGAAAGAAACTGCTCAAAAGGAAAGAACAACAGGGATGGGGGAAAAAGAAAAGAAGGAAAAGATTATATGATGATATAGATAAAGATAGAGATATATATGTATACAAGATAGCTAAGATAACTGTATTACTCATTCTATTAACTCATTGAAAGGAGCAGTTAGTGCTTGTATTGTTTGATCAATTTTGCATGCCTATATCTGGAAATCTGAGAAACTATTTAGAAGACTATATGCAATTTAAAAACCAATATTAATTTCCTATTACCTTGATTTTAAACCCTGTATCATTTTTATTGTTCTTTTATTCTCCTTAAAAAAAGAAAAGGCAATATTTCAAAGCATTGTGCCTTCCAGGTTTTCCATCTGTGGAAACTTTCAAATATCATTCGATAGATTTAGTACAGACCAGGAGTTTACTCCACATAAATACATGTATAGATAAAAATTCAACACAAAATATTGGGGTTTTGAAGTTTGCTTTCTAAAAGACCAAGTATCTCTTCCAAATTCTGAGATATCAGTGATAATGCTATAAAAACCACTTCTTATTCACAACTTATACCTTTTGCTTGAAAGCTGGTAAAATCACTGAAGAGATGTCAGTTTTAATTCCTTAAGGAAAATATTGAATATCAAATAATTGAACATTTAGCCAAGCAGAGATGTTAGAGGGTGACAGTAAAATCATATGCTACCATTATTTTCGTGTCTATGAACCCATCATTTCATGCTGGATTGACTGGTATCCACAGGCACAAAAAATCCTCAGAAATAGTGTTTGCAATAATTGGAATATTGCTACCTTTGAGACATTGTTACAAAAATCAAGACTCAATCAAACTATAACAGATGATAATGAAACAAAACAAATAGTATCAAAAAAGGAATGTTAATAGGTTGGCCTCTAAAGGAGATGTTAAACAGCAGAGCTGATTCAAGGATAAAATTTATCATCTCTAATCTCCTTAGCACTGGGTATTCATTATAATTGTGACCTAGATTTTGTACTTGTTATACCAATTAAATATTATCTTTACACATAGAAGTACTGACATTATTGCTCTGACTCAGAAGTTTAGGGATAATTTAAAACAACTTTGTGTATTCTTTAAAACTGGTTACCTCCATGGCCTTTCAAAATCATTATAAAATGTATAATTATATGTGCATTATTCTATTATGATTTTTATCATAATAGACACCACAGCAAAATCTCTGAAGACCTTTAGTAAATCTGCTTAATTGAGATAAAATATTAAAGGATCCTTAGTGGCAAAACATCTTCTCAAGGTCATTTCTATATCCATGTAAATCTTCCCTTTTATACTCACTAGCATGTGTCTTGGAGGTTAGAGTTAGCAAACACTTCAAAAATAAATCCTGGGAGTTTGAGCGCTGACAAAGACACAGTAATGGAGAAGGGAAAGCATTGTGCTGAGAGCATATATTCATATAGGATACAAAACAGAGAAGACAGTTCGCAAAGTAATTTTGACTCCCCTGTGAACCTGCGTATATTTTTTTCAAACATTTAAGAAAATTTCTTCAGATTAGGGAGCAAAAAAGTTCCTACTTTTGAAATCAGAGCAGACAGTTTAAGCAGGAAGTGTACCCCACTGATCTGACAATAGAAGTCAAGAAAACCACATTCTCAGGTTGTATTTCCATATTGTGGTGTTTCTTATGTCATCTAAGTCCCCTATTAGAATTCGGTTCTATTTTCTGGAAGGAAGAAATATGGGACAAAAGGAGGCATGGAATAAGGGGAGGAGATAAATAAATGAGTTCTCAGACTTATAAAACTGGCATGGCAAACTTTTACAAGTTATATTTACACAAAATATAAATTAATTTAAGGAACTACTAAGATGAAAGCAATAACAGGGTCAGGAAGAAAGGTTAGATGAGCAGGAGATTCAGAAGAAATTCAGAGTATTAGGAGTGAATAAATATTAGAAATATCAGATTGGAGACATTTAACAAGTTCCTCAAGTCATTTACTAAACATTAGAGAAAGGGAAACTTCCTGATGTCCAGTGTCTCAAAGACACCTTGAAAACCGAGAAAAAAAACTAATAACCCAGGTCTTGAGCCCAGGACACCTGGGGGAGCAGAAATGACAAGTCATTCATTCAGCTTATGTTGTTAATATTCAATATACTTTCTGTGATGGGTACCACATTAGACACTGAAAATTTAACAATAAAAAGGACAGTCTCTGCTTTCTAGACCTTAAAATCCAGATTTTGAATCCCTGTAAGATTCAGCAGAATTGCCTGATTCTGCATCATTTAGCAAAATATGGGGAAGACCAGGGAGAAAAAAAAGGCACTTAGGAAAAACTGCGAATTAGAATACAATCTGAGCACCGTTCTCCCAAGATAGTCTGTAAACAGTAAGTCAAATCATGTAATTTGTCTGGTCTGAACCTTCAGTGGGTACCCATTTTTCTTAGAGTAAAATGTTATTAAAAATCTTTTAAGATGAAACAGTGGATGCCCACTCCAGCTGGCCCTCCGTTATTCCTGTGCCTAACCCTCTTACTAGCCTCCCCTTCACTCACATACGATGAACTACACACTGCTGCCCCTTCTCCCTTACGTCTGGACTGCTCCTTCCCTGGACAACCCCACGGTTCACTCCACCTTCCTCAGGTGTTTGCTTAAATATCGCAGTGTGGCCTTTCCTTAGCAGCCCATTATAAACTCAGTACCAAGTAGGATTATATCCCTCCTAATCTCTCCATTTTATTCATGGTAAACATAATAATCAGCTTCCTGTCACTTTAATAGAACACCTGAAATAGTTAACTTACAAAGAAAAAGATGTCTTCTGG
This sequence comes from Dolichotis patagonum, assembly GCA_004027295.1. NCBI lineage: Eukaryota > Metazoa > Chordata > Mammalia > Rodentia > Caviidae > Dolichotis > Dolichotis patagonum. Next base: position 7,784 of record PVJX010007407.1, on the reverse strand, counting down.
TTCAGTTTTTATGATTCCATTTCATAATTGGTGAGATCCATTGGTTTGGACCTTCTGGGTGTAACTGATGACAGTGGCAAGAATCTGTGGTTGGGGGTAAACTGCTCCCAAAAGGCCAGGCTGGAGGCTCCTTTCAGGGTACACCACTGATAACCTAAGGACTTCCTTGTATACTCTACCTGGAAATTGCATCCCCTCCCATTAGCACCGTCCTAAAGTCGAAGTCTTTAACACATGGGTCTTTGCGAAATATTCAGCAGGCAAAGAGAGCAATGAGTATCTTATAACACATTATGTGCAGTAAAAGCTCGGATTGGGAGTAACTTGTTCTGCAAATGTCTGCAAGATGAGCAAACTTTTCCAATAAACTTAAGATTTGATAAATGAGCAATGTCTTACAATGCAAGTAGTATGAGATGCCAAATGTTACATGATGATGATGCAGCCAATGGCCTGCCTCCCTCTCCCTCTCCCTCTCTCTCTCTCTCTCTCTCTCTCTCTCTCTCTGTCTCTTGCTATACAGGATCATGGATGACTGTCTAAACAACAAGAGGTTGTGGGTTATTTTCTCAAACTTATAGGCAGCTAAGTTAGATAAAAATACTATAGGAGGTCAGACAGGGTTGGGCCCTCAAAGGATTCAGTGCAGAAGAGGAGATGTCATGCAACTTGTGGGGGAGACAGGCACTTCAGACCTCAAGACAAAAGATAAAACAAAAGAACAAACAAATACTTCCTAAGGATAAAACATCAGGGACTGACAGTCTAAACAGGTATCAATCACCTTGAAGAAGGCAGGAAGAGCCACCAACCTGACCCATTCCAGGAAGAGCCCCTGTTCTGTATTCATGCCCACTTGCTTCATGACTTGCTTCTCCATTGGATCCTAATTGAACCAATTTTTACCTGAGCAATTATGCTTGTAATCTTACTGGTTGACCAATACATATGTCTATATAATAAAACATGGGACCCCTTCCACCAGTTCAAAGACATGAGGTAGGTGGCTGTCCTTAAGACTTAGGGGACAAGTTTTACAGGAGTAGACTGGCTCTGATCCTCTACACTCTAGAAGAAATATCAAGCCTATTTTACCTCAGTGTACTTTTTCTAGCCTTACTCCTAAACTTTTTCTGTCACTTCGTACTTCCCTTTTTAGAGGCATATAAAATTAGAGACAAAAGAACTCTAGATGATTCCAAACTTTTCCTCCTATTCAACAACTAAGTTAATCCAATAGAAAATGAGCATTTGCTAACACCAAAGACAGGGAAGTCATCCCAGATGAGAGACACATGCCCTGTCTCTGGCTCAGAAGACAGAAATTAAAAAGTCATGTCCCAGCTTATTGTTACAGGCAGTTCTCCTTGGGAGGCTGAACCAGAGACACCGTGGAAAAACACTGATTTCTGTGTGAAAGCAGAAGGAGCTATTTCCAAAGCACCACGATTACAGAACCAAAACACACTTAGCTCAAGGGAGGATCTCCAGCCTTTCTTCCCCCCCTCATAGGTCTACTTCTCATTCAGATGTATAAAAAAATACTTTGATAATAAGTTGCAATAACTTTTATTATAAACTTATAAGGTGGTAGGTAATGATTTAACTCAGGCTCTTACCTATCTGTCATAGACCTTTAACAAAGAGTGATTACTGTGCTAGCTAATTAAACACTCTTATACCTGCTGCCACTCTTAAAGAAGAGAATAGATTTCCCCAGTATCTCTTTGGTGAATCCCAATTGAAACCAGTGGCCACAGGAATGTTGTCCAGACAGACAGCTGGATTGCTTTGAGGAGACTGATCTCTGGTTGTGTGAGTCAAGACATACTGAGAACAACTGTGGTGTCATGGCCAGGGCTACTCTCTGGCAGATAGATACCCAAAGTGTGCCCATTGGCTCCTGGCCCCAGAAAAATCTCCACTTAATTGTTGTACTTATCTCTCTCTGCTAGTAAACTAGAAATTTTCTCTAAGCTTTGCAGTCAACTTTAGAACCACTTAAGCCTACACATCCCTTCAGAAATTAGGCCAAGGCAGATTATGACTGTCTTTGTTTCACAATAGCAATAACAGGGGAATGATTTATATCTGTGCCTTAAATATGCTAACTAAGAGCAATATAGAGATTTTAGTGAGCATTTTCTTTCATGTGTACATAGGAGACTAATATGTCTTTACTAATGTGAAAAATGTGATTGCTTGATGATAAATACAAATTTAACTTGTGAGCTTCAATGTTACAAAAATTTAAAACATAACCTTGTCCTGTTGCTAGGAAAGATTGCTTAGGTGATTCCATAGCTAGCACAAGTGTCTTGAAGACTTCTTTGCCCCAGGGCCTGGAGCAGAGTTCCTCAAGTCAATCATTGCTTTGCTCTTTCTCCAGAAGTGACCTCCTTCAAAGGATAGCCAGAGAAGTGCTCTAACTACTTCCAAATCACCTTTGTATGTATGCCCTCTTCTAGAGAACAAAAAGCAACAGTTCGTTACAAAGATATGCTTACTTCTTTAAACATCACTGTCACAGTTAATACCAATTGTAACTTGTGGTAATAAATGTCCTACAGAAGTAAGTTCACAAGCTCCCTGGGAATATAAAATTGTACACCAATCTGAGGGTGGATAGGCTGGCTGAATTTTGTCGTCTGCTTTCTCCAGATGGCATCCACCTGCCCTGGAGTGGAATTTATTCAAGAGATACCTTGAGAGTACTGAAATCAAGTATAAATTAAAAAAGGGATGCCTGAATTGTTTCTTTTTGTATTTTAGACATGCAGTGCTCAAAGCTAAGGCCTCTTGCTCATTTAAAAAGCATTCATAAGCACAGGAAGGTGTTTAACCCTTACGTATTGAAAAAGAGCTGTTGGATATTTTTCTGCACAAAAACATGGCCTGCCTACCCTTTATAGGCAAAACAGAATACAAAGGGAAATGCTATGATGTTCTTTTACAACTAAAATCATACTGTAAAAAAGAGAAAATGGAGCCCAGGAATTTAGCTCAGCAGCATAAGTACCTGCTTGGCAAGTACAAAGTCATGAGTTGATCCCCAATATTGAGAGAGAAAAAGAGAGAGAGAAAGAATGAGAATGGACAGAATTATCATTTTCAAACTGTCTTTACATTAAGAAATAGTTCTTACTTATGCTCCAAGTATAATTATAATCCATACCCACATCTACTTGTCTGTTTTCCTCAGTGACTTAAAGCAGATCATGCTAGATCTTGGGAAATTTTCAGATGACCCTGACAAGCACATTGATGTCTTTGAGGATTTACTCAGATCCATAAGCTAGGCTGGAAAGCCATAATCTTAAATCAAACATTGACTTATAATGAGAGACAAGAGTGTTACAAGCTGCTATTGTATTTGGAGATGAATAGTGTATTGTTACTTTTAAACAACCAGAAGATAGACATCCAGGGTAATAACCAGTTCCCACTGGAACCCAAGCACTCACCATCTAAGATCCCTGCTTGTCTAACAGCCAGACAGGAGATTAGAGTAGGAGATATTTTCAAGTGTGTATTCTTGAAGGTCTAAGGAGGACAAAAATGTAGTTATTTTAAATTGTCAGATAGTTATCAGGAGAATGATAAAAACCCCTCTGCCTTCTTAGATCATTTACTAGAGGCACTGGTAAAGCATATGTCCATAGATCCCAATTCATTAGGACAGATTTTACTTACAGACATGTTTCTTTCTTAGTCAGCCCCAGATTTTAGAAAAAAAACCACAAGATAGCTTTTGCTCCAAATAGCTTACTTGATACTTTAGTAAAAACTATCTTCTTGATATTCTATTATCAGAACTGGAAAAAAGCAAGGAGAGAAAACAAACAGGCCAAAAGGTGGCTGCTTTTGTTGTGGACTTAAAAAATTACTCTAGTCTTATCCTCAATAAGAACTTAATGACTAGGCTCAACCACTGCTACTGTAGAAATCGAGGCCATCGTAGGAGGGAGAGCCTGAAGACGCCCCCCAACCCATGCCCTGACCTCAAAGGCCACCACTGGAAGTGAGACCGCCCCCTGAGGCAGTGGTCCCACAGCTCAGATCATTGGCACAGGTTTCTTTGGTCTTCTCCACTCTGGCCTTACTTCCAGTCATCTACCTCAATAAAAAACAGACACCAGAAAAAATATGTTGCTTAGGATATAACTGGGGTAACTTTCTCTTCATCCATTCCTTTTAGCTATACCTAAAAGCCCAGCTCCTATCCTGGAGAGATTTTATCCTGTCTAAATTCTGTAATATAAATATGCATAAATTGCCAACTAATTAAGATGATGCTTAGACTGGTTTTACAAATACAGTACATATTGTTGCTCATGTACAAAAATTTAGAGAGTTTTTCATTGGTCCAAATAATATGCTGCTATAATCTGATTCTCATAAGTCATCAAAAAGTTAGAGATAATTATGACTAAAAGTAGAGGCACTCATGGCAAAATGTCAGACTCCATCAGTAAAGGGATGTAAGAGCCAGTGGGTTGTAATTGCTGTTCCAGTCCTTTAGAAACAGTTTCTAAACTTCCCTATCAGTTCTAATCCTTGTGCTTTGATTATACATGCTATAATTTCTCAAAAAAAATTTTTCTTGCCTAAAGAATGCCAAACCCCAAGTAATCATACACATAAAACCAATAGCAAACATGTTAGATTCCTTTTACTAGGGTCCACCAGATTTTGTCCAAAGAAAGGCTTATATGACACAAACTGAGGCCTTACTATCTATTCTCATTAGGCCTTAAATGATGCTGCAGCTGGTCTCTTTCTCCTTAAATAAAAAATAAAATGAAATTAATGAGACAAGTTAACCTCAAAAATCAGATGGCATTAGACATTCTAACAGCAGTATGGGAGATACTTGTGCAACTGTAAAACCTAAGTGTTGTGTGTGCCTTCTACTAATATCTTAATAGCTATTCAAGATATTAGATGACAAATCAATGGCATATCAGACTCTAAAATTCCCTGGATCTTATCCTTATCCTCTTTATGGATTACTAGTTCCTTTTAGTAGAAATCTTTGTTGGCGGTATTCATAATTATCCTGCTGATCCTATTGTTTGGCCCACACATACTTGTTTTTTTGGCTTTGTCTCCTCCACACTGAAACCTGTTCACCTATCCAAGATGAAAATGCCTGATGTCTATCAAGGGCTTTATATGTAGACCTTCTGGAAGGTATCTCTGACTGCTGATCAACAACTACAACCCCCTTCAGCCTGAAGAAGCCAGATCAGTCACTGCCCATTACTCCCTCATGGCAGTTTAGGGTGCTTCCTTAGAGAAATGTTATACATAACTAAGTTACATACAAATAGGCAGTCAGACACATAGGGCTGGGCCCTCAAAGGATTCAGTGCAGAAGAGGAGATACTTTGCAACTGTGGGGGAGACAGGCAGCTCTGTTGTGGGCCAGACCTCAAGACATAACAAATGCATGCCAAGAAAGTTTTCAAAGGTAAGTGTAAGTTGATTTATTTTTCTTTACATTTTGTATTTTCTTTATTAATCTATATCATAGTGTTGTAATCATTCTATATAAATATTTCTGGGTTTTAAAATGAATCAGCTGAATTTCCGTTACTATTTCTTATAGGGAAATTTGCATTGGTACACAAATGCTTTGGACTACAGCCATGTTTCCAGAACAAATTATGTTCACAAACCAAGGTTTTACTATACATATTTTATCATCTCCCATCCCCTACCTGTTACCTGTCACTGGGAAGTAAACTTCAAGAAAGAAAAACACTTCTCTGCTTAATCTCTTCCCAAATATTATTGCTTTCCCTCACAATCCTACAAGATTGACACTATTATGATTTCATCCCAGATAAGAAAAGCAAAATTTTCTTGGAATAAGTGATTTGCCCGTAGCCACAGAGGCAGAACAACAGAGCTACAATTTGAATTTTAGGTTTCTTAGTATGGAATAGAAAATATAGAGGCAAACTTATACTGTGCTCCCCGTGCCACTGTACTAACTACACAGCCTGAGTGTGTCCTGAAAGGAGACTCCAGCATGGCCATGAGGGGAGCAGTTTGCCCAACCCCCGATTCCTGCCACTGTCATCAGTTACACCCAGAAGAAACCCAAACCAGTCAATCTCACCAATCATGAACACAATGTACACACTGTTAATTTTGTTCCAAAATAAACTACATTGTAGATGGACTCTAGTGTGTCATCTTGCCATCAACTTACCACAACATCTTTAACTTTTATTCTGATCTCTCTCTCTAAATAATTCCTCTCTTGCGTTTTTGTGGAAGGAGGATTTCAGAGATATTTCTCTCACTAACTTGATTTTTACTGTCATTCCTCCAAATTGTAGGTATCCAACGCCTTTACCCGGAGAGGTTACTGTTCTAACCTAGTTCATCATTCAGCTTCCTTCTTCCTCAGGTTCCTGACATCCCATTTCTTGACAGCTTTCAGGCATAAGCTACTCTGAGATAAAGCTATGTTCTGAAGAGAGATAGGGCTTCATTTTCTATGTGTACAGAGTTGCTTGTTATTTCTAAGCCAGACTCTCAGTCCTCCTTGAAACAGAAACAAAACACCTTGAAGTTTAGTTTGGCAGTTACAGTGATGATCACAGATGTGGGCTGGTGGAAAAACTGAACGAAAGAGGATAAGGAGAAAGCTCAAGGCAGTTTTTGGATGAGAAGCCAAAGAACACAAATACCAGAGATCTGTAACTATCTCCTACCACCACTCTGCCTCTCAGGAAGAGACAAATATTTGAATAGTGGTTGCTGAATGGAAAGTGAACACACACACTGCATTATATACATCAGAAAAGTTGACAAAACCTAAAAAAATTTCTGCTAAGCCATCCAAAGGAGATGCCAGCTGAAAAAATAAGCAGTCTTGCTCTGCATGAGGTGTGTGGGTTTCTTGAAGACTTTATATATTCTTTAAAGCTATACAAAGCAAAGAAATTCTACCGTAGATAGTTCAGACATAGCTAAAACCAAAAGCAGGGAGGGACAGGCTTACAGGGAGCCGCAGTTCCAGCCTGAAGAATGCCCTGCCCCACGCTCCTTAGGCTTCCAGGAGACATCACTGCTTTTCAACGCTCAGCATTCATTATCTCCAAACAACCCTACCAAAGAGGAAATACTAGCTTTTCAGAGAGATTAGGAAATTTAGGCACCACTGTTCTCTACACATTACTTCTGATCACAAGGATCAAACTCAGATCGACAGAATTTCAAAGCCCTCTAAGAAAATGAATACACAGTTCTCAGATGAAGAAATACAAATGGCAAATAAATACATGAAAAAATGTTCATCATCATTAGTCATGAGAGAAATGCAAATTAAAACCACACTGAGATTCCAGCTCACTCCAGAAAGAATGGCCAAGATAGAAAACACTACCAACAACAAGTGTTGGAGAGGCTGTGGGGAAAAAGGAACACTTCTGCACTGTTGGTGGGAGTGTAGACTGGTGCAACCACTGTGGAGGTCAGTCTGGAGATTCCTCAAAAAGATGGGTATGGAAGTCCCATTTGACCCAGCTATTCCGCTTCTAGGCATATTTCCAGAAGAACTGAAAACATCGTACCCATGTTTATAGCAGCACAATTTGTAATAGCCAGATCTTGGAAACAACCTAAGTGCCCATCAACTGAGGAATGGATAAAAAAGTTGTGGCATTTTTATACAATGGAGTACTACTCAGCTATAAAGAATGATCACATCGAGATATTTATAAATAAATGGACATGACTTGAGACCATTCTCTTAAGTGAAATAAACC
>PVJX010007406.1:0-71270 GCA_004027295.1 Dolichotis patagonum | reverse complement strand
GGAGAAAAAGAAGAAGAAGAAGAAGAAGAAGAAAGGAAGAAGAAGAAGGAGGAGGAGGAGGAGGAGGAGAAGGAGAAGGAAGAGAGGAAAAATCTTGGTGTCCCATGGGGGAGGGGACAGTTTCCTGGTCACCCCTGCGTGTCCTGGAAAATTTTGCTGCCAGGCTGTTTGGAGGAAGGCAAAAGAGGCGAGGGGCTTTATATCCCAAATCTATCCTGTGTGGCTTCTGTTAACCACACTATCTCAGCCCACCAGCTTTTGGAAACTTCCCAGAATGCTGGTCCACGATGGTCCTGTGGACTTCCGTGCTGTCATCCTGTGCCCATGTTTTGTGTGATCTACAAGTCTCTTATTTCAGAATGATTTTGGCTTCAGGACACATGTCCCTCCCTTTCTTCCAGTCGCCTGTGTTTTAGTTGATTTTTTCCAAGCAGCTCCCGTGTGCGCCTCCTCTGTTCCGTGTTGAGTCCCTGTTTGTGTCCACAGCTCTGTGGAGGTGTGTAAGTCAGAGCTGAGACCCGTGCTGCACCAAAGCTGGCCTTTCAGCTGCACAGGACTTGCGGGCTGACTTTGGGGGCTGAGGCCTGAGCCTCCAGCCAGCAACTCCGGTTGTTCCTGGGTGCCCTCAGTGTCTCCCCAGCCTTGCTCACCCAGGTTCTGTGGCCTTTGAAAACCTGGACCTCTGAGAAATGGACAGGACCGGAGCTGTCCTCTGAGTCCTCCTGGCCCTCACACGGCCACCTCTGTTCCGCTCCACGGCTTCTCTCCTGTGTCCCGCTGCTGGGAGCCCGGTGGGTGCTGTGGTTGGCCACATCACCGTCACCACCACAGTTAGGGTTCCCTGCTCTGGAGGAGACTTTGCTGCCCTCATCTGCGGGGGTGTTTCTCCTTAGAGGGTCTGGGCTCCCTGTCCCTGCAATGCCCTCCTGCACAAGCTGGGCTTGTGAGTTCTGTATCGATGGTTCTCACCTCTGTCAGACGTTACTATCCTCTCATAGTCTGAGAGCAAACAGCCAAAACGTGGGTGTGGGAGCAGCTCCTGTCGTCTGTGTTTTTGTGACACAGCTAAGATCATTGACATTGAGTGTTATTATTGACAAGATGCAGTTTCCTTTCTTTAGGTTGATTTCCAAGTATTTGGTTCCTTTCTGTTTTTCTTCTGTTTAACTTCTCTCCCAGTGAGTTATTCTTTTTTTTTTTTTCTTGAGACAAGGTCTCACTGTGCAGTTTAGGCTGGCCTTGAACTCATGGAAATCCTCCTGCCTCATCCTCCCCAGCAAGATTGATTCTTTCGCTGATGCCCTTTTGTTTTGCTGTCATTCTCGTCTCCATTTAGGATTTTCTTACGTATTTTCTGCAGTGCTGATTCAACATTCATGAATTTATCTTTATATCTCCATTAATTTTGCAGGGCAATTTTTCAGGGTATAGCAGTCTCATTTAGGGACTGCTTTCCTTTAGGACTTGAAAAACTGCACTCCGAGTTCTCCTTACCTTTAAGTTTTGTGTTGAGAAAATTCCTGTTATTCTGATGAGTTTGTCCTTATGTACAATTTGGCATTTTTGTTTAAAGGCTTCTAATATTCTGTGTTTGTTCCGAGTTTCTGGGATTTTATCTGGGTGTCCAGGGAGATATTTTCCTAGTTGTATCTGTATGAGGCTCCAAATGCCTCCCTCAGGTAGACACTCATTCCCTAGACTTGGGAAATTTTTTTCCATGATAAAAATTTTATAGCATTAGTTTCTGTCTCTACCCTTCCTCAAGTCAAATGATTTTTTTGATCCATCTAGGAGCTCTTGGATTATCTTTTGAGCATCTCTTTCTGTGTGTTTCTTTCTTCATTAACCCGGAGTAAATGTCCAACTACATCAACTTTGTCTTTAGGTCCTGATATTTTTTTCCCCTCATTCATCTTGTCTACTCCTGAAACTTTCAGTGGAGTTTTTATTTCCAGAATTTCTATTCGACACTATTTCATTACCTCTAATTTTTACTGAAGTGCCCTCGTGAATCCTGTATTGTCTCCCTTAGCTCTTTCAGCTGGTTATTTACGTCGCTTAAACCCATCAGTCATCTTAGTTATGGATCCAGTTAGGTGCTTATTTGCATCTTCTCTAAGTTCTTCGATCATCTTTGTTAATTGGTTACTCCTGCTGCTCATTGGTGTCTTCCTTGGACTCTTCTGTAACTTTACTTATTAGGTTTTTGATATATTTACCTGAAAATTCACCTACTTTAATGCCTGTGAGACCAGCTTTTGGAAAGTTTTAAATTTTTGGAGGCATCTTGTTCTTTTTCTCTGTTATGTTTTTGTGTTGCAGTTGGTAGATAAGTTATACAGAAGTTTCTGCCTCTAGAGTAGAGACATCTTTAGTAAATGGATTTTCCCTGTGATATTCTTGTAGCACTGGAATAATTCCATGTGCAGGTACCTACCGAATCTATTCAGAATACTATTAATAAGTGTTCTAAATGTACAGCTCCCCTTTGGCGCTGGACAGCGCCTCCCTGAGGTCTTTTCGTAAACCCATGTCAAGCCTCCTGGTTTTTGCGCATGAGCAAATGCTCCTCCTATCAGCGGTCAAGCGCCTGCCCCTTTAGCTCCGCCCCTGTCAAGTTCCAAACAGAAAGTCCACAGTTTTTCTGGAAGCTTCCAGAGTGTACTGGAACTTAGCATAAAGAAAAAGAAACATGAAAATGAAAAAAGGGTTTTGATAATATTATTTTCATGGTTAGAAAGGGCAGCTGGAGTTTGGAGAAGTTATACATGGCGATAAAAAAATGAACAAAGTGGAAGTATATTTGGAGATGTTCGCCCTATGTTTTCAGGTACCTGAGAACTTGCTTAGAAAGATCTCAACTATTTTTCCCATTCCAAGGAACACCAAGAAGCAATTACAATATAGTAGGCTGGCAAAGTCAAATAGTAATGCATCCAAGTTAATACTTACAGTGCATAGTAAAAAATGCAGAAAAATAAAAGGAAAAAAATAGCAAAAAAGAAGTACAAAAGAGAGGAAGGGAGCAGAAAGATAGAAGTTACATGAAGGGCCGCAGAGAATGGTGGGAAAGGTTTGTAGCAAAGCCGTGAGAGGCGAGGTAAGGGCGTTGTGTTCAGTTTTGAACACTGTCAAGAGAAAATGTGCAGCAAGTGACCTTCGGTTTGGGAATCTGTGACTTAAACCCTTGAGTCTTGTGGTACTAAAGAACAAAGCTAATACAAAAAGCTGCCTACTGCTTTTTGTGCATGTGTGAAAGCACAAAGGTACTTGTATTCAGCGAAGTACCAGTACACAAGCAGAAAAGCAAAGGAGAGAGAAGAGAGCCAATGTGAATATATTGTTCTGTTCTTTGGGTCGAATGAATATCCCTGAACTCTTTTGCTGGTGCTACTGGTGTCCAGAGCACCATCTTCAGGATTCTCTAGTGTTCTGGGGACCACGGGGTGTAGCTGGAGCCCCTTTCCTTCCTGCCTCGGCCTCCAGTCCCCTCGCCCTGCCGCAGCCCCTATGCAAGTGCTGGGCTTTCCTGCCTCTGGTTCCACCTTGGTTTCCCAGGCTGGGTGCTGGCCACAGACATGTGACAAGATGTGCTCCTTCCTTCTCTGCAGTCACTGGCATGCTTGGTTCCCAGCTATGGTAAAATTCAAGGGGTTATCATCCCATTCCCCCCAAATTCCCTCTGGCCAGATTTATCTCAGCCTTTCAACTCTTGCCATGCCAGGTTCTGAGGGGTGGGGAGCGGAACAGACAAGAACCCAAGCTAAGAGCCCTTGGAGGCTCGCTCATTCCCCCAGAGTTTGCTACTTCTGTCTCTGCAAACTCTACGGCTCTGTCCTGGTCACAGTTGCCTTGATGCCCTGTGGCATGGAGACACGGTCCCAAGCCTACGCCATCTGTGTCAGTGACCACAACTTCTAGCTTCACCCCAGGCCTCCACACTTCCGTCTGGCTCACACGGAGTCAGGAATGTCTTCCCTTGCACAATCGTCTCTGTTCCCAGGTCACCTCATCCCAGCCACTGGGTTTGGCCTGCACTGCAATTGGTGGTTGCTAAAATGAGCACTATGTTGGCTTCTATTTGCAGGACTTTCTGCCCTTGGAGTATTTGGGGGGCATTTTATAACACGTAACCTTCAGAGCTCTGCTGTGAACAGCATTAAGGTAGAGCAGTAGCAACTGCTAACTCGGATGTGTGATGTGTAGCTGTCCTCGTGCTTTTCCTCTAGACCACTGTGATGGTACCCCCCTATTTATTTTTATAAGTTAGCACCAGTGCAATAAAATATTCCAATAGTCACCTAGGCCAGCAGCCAGCTCCTCAAAGTCTTTGCTGAATGAAATTTTCCAGGGTGACTTCACAAGACTTCCTTCAGTGCCGTCACGGGATGCTGGACTGGAGGGGAAAACATCTGAATATGAAGAAAACCAGGAACGCACAAAAAGTGGAACCAATGAACAAGGGAAGAAATATGGATCGCAGAAGCCACCAGTTAGGAGATTCTGTCGACCGCCTTGTGGTCTAATCTTGGCCTTAATCTGCCTTGGAGCAAGGGGCTTTCACCGTCATCTGTCACCATCACAGAATCACAGTTCACTTTCCAAACCCGAGCCACAAGTAATCTGGGGGGAGACTGAGGTGATGTGTCTAGGAACAGATCCATGGGGCGGCGTAGTCCACTTTTAAAACCGAACACCGACAAAATGGATTTGTGAAACTCTGCAGCCTTTCCCACCAGGATGTGCGCTGTGGGCGGTCTTCCTTTGTGACCTGCGTTGCTGGTGGTCCTTTCTCTCTGCTCCCAGAAGCCTTCGGCCGATGGTAACCCAAGAATGAGAGAGGAGGCCCGGTGGAAGGGAAGGTGGAGTTGTTTTTCCCCTGGCTCCCACTTTCCAGCCTGAAAGGCACATTTGCGGAGTGACTGGATTCTTTCTCAGCAATCCAAGCCACTTCCACATCCCCAGGGCTCTCCATCCCCTCTCCTGCTTCAATCCAAGGCCGTGGTAAAAGTCCTATCACCTCAAGGCCGGACCCAGGACTCCCCCTCCTGTGCCCCTGTACGTATCCAAAGAAAAAGCCCACCCGTGGAACCTTCCTCATCGACTTCAGGTACTGTTCCGCTCACCAGCTGGTACGGTGGCACCGTCCTGGACCCGCTCTCTCACCAGAAGCAAGATATTCCTTATCGGTTGTCACAGAAGAGGAAACCACATTTCAAGAAAAGAAGGAAACTGCATTCTTCTGCCAACATGCGGAACCAAACAGAATCACCACTTCTTCCCAGGCTAGCTTTTTATACTGAACATTTTAAAGCAAATGCCCTGCGTGTTAAAACAGTACTATTTAGTATGTGGCCTGGCTAGGGTGCCACTTTCTTACCCTGCAAGAAAAGCATACAACCATAGAAAGAGTGCCGTGTCTCTGTCCTACCAGAATGGCATCCTGAGGCTGAGGACAGGACGGTCCCACGAGCCTCGTGCAGATGGCTCCTCCATCCCACGTCCCAGACCAGCAAGGCAATTGTGCTCACGGATCATATCAGCATTTTGATTTCCAACAAATCTTTCCTTCCCAGTGTCGTTGCCTAACATGGTGTTAAACTTTGGACGTACCCTCCTTTACACTCTGCCTACTGTAGCTCAAATTTAAATCCTCTCTCTCCGGAGTGGGGATCTGTGGCTTCTTGATTACCAGGAAACAGCAGAAGGCACACTGTGCTAGGTTCCAGGGCTGGATCTTAAGAAAGTGCAAACTCCTGCCTTTTCTTGGGGCCTTGCTCTTGGAACGCGCCCTCCCCTATAGAGAGGGAACAAAGCGGCCGGCCTGAGAGGGAACAAAGCGGCCGCGTGGAGAGGCCTGCGGAAACGCTCCAGACAGGAACAGAGTCTGAGGTCTCAGCTGTTGGCTACATCGACCCCCAGGTGGCTACATCAACCCTCAAGCGTGCAGGTGACTTGAGTCCCCAGCTGGAGCAAGGAGGAGCGGACAGTAGGTGTCCCTGGCCAGGCATGCCAAACATTTTCACTTGAAAAATGCATCTAGACCCTGGAAAAGGGCAGCAAGTGGGACAGATTTCAAAATAAGAATGACCGCAGGATGCCGATCAAACGCGCACTATTTGCCTTGAGTCTGGCTTGTGGCTGTCACATAGACAAACTCGCTGAAGCCTGGGACTGGTTATGAACTTGATTTCAGATCTGAGAAAACGGAGACACGGGGAGACGAAGTGGTTCTCCCCAAGCTGACTGGTGACAGCAGGGGACTATAAATGATCTGTCCCTATTTCTTAGCTCGTCTTTTAGTAATAGAGGCTGATGCTTTAGTTTGGGTGCCGGAATCGAACTCACGACCTTGCGCTCACCAGGCAGGCACTGTACCGTTGAGCTACCTCCCTGGCCGTCTTAGCATCTTAACCAAGTGACAAGTGCACCTGTTTTTACGCTGGACATTTCCAAAAATGGCTGACTCAAGCTGAACTGAAACAAAACTCTGGGTTTTCCTTCTCCAAACCTGTTCCCAGAACCATGGTCTTGGCCTATAAGAAAATCACCATTGACAGTAATCTAGTTGTGATCACACCAAATGGCAGGTATTTGGTAGACATTCAAAAGGATGACCTCTAACTTAATATATCTAAGAAGAGAGTAAATCCAAACAGTCAAGTGTGAAAGGATTAGAAAAGTAGGAATAAACAACTACAGAGAGACAAAAAAATTACTCTTCCACTTTGAAGTATATAATAAAGAGAACTGAAAATCTGTACCTAATCAAAAGTAAGGACGAGAATAGTCACAGAAGCATGATTCATAATAGCAAAAAAATGGAAAACAAGTCAAATATCCAGAAGTGTCCCAGTGACCAAAGGCCAATGCCAATAAAATGGAATATCATACAGCCATAAAAACAGAGACTTTGAGTGTTGAAAAGATTATCAATCAGTAGAATAACCCAAATGTCCTTCAGTGGGTGAATGATGAAGCAAATGTGTGCAGTCACGCAAAATAGACTATTGTTGAACCCCAAGAATTAATGCTACAGTGATGATGAATCTTGAAAACTTTGTGCTCAATGAAATAAACCAAGTTTTAAGTGTCACATGGTGAGTGATTCCAATGAAATGAAATGGCCAGACATGTAAATCCACAGGAACAGGAAGTAGATTTGTGGGTATCGTGGTCAGGGAAAAGGGGGAAATACAGAGTGACTACTTGATATATGTATGGTTTACTTTTGGGGGAGGTCATAAAAATGTTCTTGCAGTAGTGTTAATGATCTCACAACAATCTTTATTTACAAAACACCACAGAACTGTATATTTAATTTAATTATTAATGCATTTTTTTGTCTTTTCAAGACAGGGTCTCACTATGCAGCTCAGGCTGGCCTTGAACTCACTTCAAAGTCTGGTCTGACCGAGAACGCTCATCAATCCTCCTGCCTCAGCCCTCCACGTGCTGGGATTACGGGTGTGCACTACCATGCCCTGCTGTATATTTTAAAATAAGACTTTAGAGCTGTAACAGATTGAAGAGATAGTTTACAGAAAAGACTTTAGAGCTGTAACAGATTGAAGAGATAGTTTACAGAATGAGAGAAAATCTTTGTCTACTGTTCTTCAGATGGAGGATTAATACCCAGGGCATATGAACAACTCAAAGATTCAACATGAAAAGAACAAGTAGTAGATTCAGTAGATGGGGAAATGAACTGAACAGATGCCCCTAAAAAGAAGTACAAATGGCAATAAGAGTATTTTAAAAACGTCCCACATCACTGGCCATTAGGTACACAGAAGTAAAGGCACATTGCGAGTCCATCTCATCCCAGTCAGAATGACCCTCATCAAGACGGGGAAAGAAAAACCTATGAAAAGACAGAAATAAAGACGCGGAAGTCTTCTAGACTGTCGCTGGGAATGTAAATTAGCACATCCACTGTGGAAATCAGAACATGGTTTCTCAAAAATTAAAATTAGAACTACCGTATGATCATACATACAGTTACACCTTGTCTCAGGATGCACCCAAACGAACCCATGTAGGCATAGTTTCGGAGTCCTGCATACACGGCACTGCTCACAAAAGCCAAGGTGTGGAATCGGCCACGGTGCTCACCAATGCAGGGATGGATAAAGAAAATGTCAATCGGGTGTTGGCCCTAAGGAAGAATGAGATGGTGTGATTTGCAAGAAAATAGACGAACCGGGAGATCACGATGTTGCATAAAATAAGACAGACTGAGGAAGTCAAGTATCGTGTGTGTGTGTGTGTGTGTGTGTGTGTGTGTGAGAGAGAGAGAAGTGACTACATGCTAAATTTTAAGATGAGATATTGAAGAGCTTAGAACAGAACATTTTGATCATTGAACAACCTCCAGCCTGCAATAGTAAACAAATAAAGACTCAATCCCTTTAAAATACTTTTAAAATTTCTGGGTGTCGTGGCTCATGCCTGTAATCCCAGCTCTCAAGAGGCTGAGGCAGGAGGATTGTTGCGAGTTTGAGACCAGCCTGGGCCACACAGTGTGTCAGGACCATCCTGAACTGCATACCAAGATCCTGTCTCAAAAAAAAGAAAAAGAAAAGAAAAAATATTTTACAAACAAAATGATCAAAATGCTGAATTTTTTGCCCTGTGATTTTTATCTCAATAAATGAGAAATAAACTACCATTCTCATCCAGTGCTCAACAGAGAGCTTGACTGACTTGTTGGGATTTTGGAAATATTCTATTCCATTCTGATTGCACGTAATCTGACCATCATACAGAAAGTGAAGGTGGGGGGTAAGAACATACAGAATTCAAGCAGAAAGTTAAAAAAAAAGGGTATGAATTTTAAAAACTTTTATCATGGAAATGTTCCAAGATTTACCTTTTGTTTTATATGGAAATAAAACACCAGGACGGGCTGAAGATACTTAGGAATTGCATGCGATGGCCCTGAGAAATCTCAGCATGGGCAAAGTGTAAGAAGCCACCATTTGGAGCTGGGAACGCAGCTCAGGGGTATGGGGTGGGCTTCACACCTGTGCGGCCCTGGGTTTCAGTCCCAACACCAAAAAGAGAGAAATGAACGGAAAGACAGGAAACGTCATACTGTCTCCCACTCATTTGCATGTCCACCAAAAATGCCTGACGGTTCCCTTTTGTTACATGCCTGCCAGCTTCTGTTATTTCTGTGGTTCCCCTCCACCCTGCAATACCCATTTTAAATTTTAACGGGGTGAAATGAGACCTTGTTACGTATTTTATTTGCATTTCCCAGCCAGTGAGTGAAATTGAGCAGTTTTGCAAATCTTTATTGGCCATTTCTAATTCTTTTAGTAAGAGTCTATTCAGATTGCGTGCTTAGTATTTAACTGAATTACTTCCTTGGTGTTAAGGTTCTTTAGCACTTTTTTCTATCCTGGTTATTCATCCTCTGTCAGATGAATAGCTAGCAAATATTTCCTCAAATCTGTAGGTCATATCTTCCCTTTGCTGGTTGTTTCCAAAAAATTAAAATTAGAGCCATCGTATTATCAGTTTGTACATGCCAGGGTATAATATATCCAAATGAAATATCAGCATATGAAAAATGTCTGAGTGCTCATGTTTGTTGAGGTAGTATCAGTAATAGCAAAATATGAATTTATCCTTGGTGTTTGCCAGTGGGTAAAGGAAACGCATGATAGGTAGTGTGCTCGGCACTCAAAAATGAATCCTACGACTCCCAGGAAGATTTGTCCCACAGAAAGACAAATACCACGTTTTCCCTCATATTTGGAAGTGAGAGGGGGAGGTGACTTAGACATGGAAGGACCTTTGTTACTGTAGGTTCCAAGCAGGGTCCAAGGGGAGAGGGTGCGAAGGGTGGAAAGAAGATGGTGGAACAATACCAGCATCTCCCGTATACGCATACATGGAAATGTCACCGGGATTCCCTGTACGCTCATGTGCAAGTAATGCGTGTTAATGAAGGCAATTTAAAAAGAAAAAGTAAGTATATTTGATGTGACTTAGTAGGCAGGTAGATTGAACTAAGGGAACAAATGCTCTGAGCTCCCCCTGCGTTTCCTGAATTCCAAATGGTATGTTCCAGCGGCCAGAACCAACTGGAAACCACAGGTCAGCAAAGCTGGTTGTGGTAATAATTTCATGATGTCTACCTGTATCCAAATGTCACACTCACGCTTCAGCTGTAGAGCTTGTAATTGCTAATTTTATCTTAGTGAAGCCTTAAGGGATGAAAAAGAATGAAAGAAAAAATGAGAGGATGGTAGGAAGGAAGGAAGGAAGGAAGGCTGTTACGCTCCAGTCATGTCAGCATTCAAGGCAGACTACTTGGAAAGCTCAACAAAGCCATTTTTAGGTCTTTCCCCATTGTATGCATTAAGGTAACTTTCCTGATAGGAATGACAATATACATCATGTTTAATATCAGAGTCAGAGCTTCTACCCAGTAAACAAGATATATTCACAAAGTGAATAACCTATTGCAAATTCTCAACCTCTCCAAGACTCCTCATTTTTCTCACTCGTGGATTAAGATTATTAGGGATGGACCAAAATCTACATAGAACGTAGATGCTATTGATGAACCTCCTGGTGTGAAATCTACCTGCATGAGCTGGTTGTGCCTGGGGGATCTGAGACACCTATCCTGGGAACAAGAGAGAAGGAAGACAGAAGGGTGCTATAGACTTGTGTCTTTGGCTGACTTCAGTGAGCCAGAAGCAGAGAGAAAGCAGAGGGAAAGAGAGACATTGTAGGGATTTATAGTCAGGGGTGACTCTGCCTCAGCTCAGTAGCTTTGGGGATCAGAAGACAATGGCGTCTCCCAGTGGGGAGAGAATCCAGTGCCTCCCACATAGGTGAAGTGACCTTGACTTGGCCATGGGCAGAGATCAGGCAGAACGGAGGTGTGCAGGGACGGCAGGACCTTGACGAGGGAGTCCAAGCAGAGAAAAGGGGGAGACACACGTGCTGAGCAGTGGTGAGGCACCCCTTCACTTGGAGTTTCTCTGAGAAATGGGAGTGTGGCCATCTGAGGTCCTGTGGTCAGTCAAAAACAGACACATGATGGCGACAACTATGTCGAGAAAGCTGATGCCTGCAGGTAGGCAGGTGCAAATGGAGGGCTTCAAATGGCACCTAAAATGCATAGCTGCACCAAAGTAGGACTTTGTTAATGAAATTACTCAGCAAACAAACGTGGCACAACAAAGGTGGCATGTTGATAATTAAGTGGGGAAATGTTAGAAAGAGGAGGAAAAGTACGAGCACACTGGGACACGGTGTGTGACAGAATCTCAGAGAGGAGTGAGGGCCTTTCCAGAGACACGCATGCAACATATGCATTCTGCTTGGTGACACTTTTCATCTTCCAAGTACTACTCGAAAGATCTATTTGGAAGCATAAAACATTTCACTAGACCCCCAATGAAGTGATGATGATTATAAGTAATCCTAAAGACCTTTTAGTAAGAAAAAGACTTCCTAGAATAGCTAAGACATTTGTAGTATATTCAAAACAAGCATTTTTAACACAGTTCTCAACCTTAGAATGATGGCTTCCAAACCGTACTTAAGTGCTTCCTACAGCATTTTTATTCCTGTGTGAGTCTCACGGAAAGAATAGTCAATGCAGCTGTTGCCTGCTCCTAACTGTCATTTAGAGTCCTCTGTTGCTTTCTGTAGAAAATTGGCACCTGCAAAACAGGAGCTCCTTCATGTGGAGGGTTACACACCGCACCACCACCACGGCGACTGAACCAGTGGTAAAACTGGCTGCAACGTGCCTTAACTTCATGGGGAGTTATTGTAGAAGTACAATTCACACTTCGTGTGCACCCTGGGACTGGACTTGCCAGAGTTTTCACCATAGCCTTCACTGGAATCCTCCACCACACCTGGTCCTTCCACCCTCGCTTTCTTCTGAAAGCACACGTTCGATAAATCAAGAAGTTTTGCTCCTTGCATGGTTAGCTGGCTCCAGGCTGAAGTAGCCTATTGGAAAGGTCTGGCAGAGAAAACACTGCTTGCATCGTGGTGAATGGGAACCAGAGAATGAAGGGAGGAGTCCAGGAGGGGATGGACCCTTCCAGGCCATACCTTCTTGACCTGTACAGCAGGCTGCATAATCCAACCAGCTTCCACAGACCCCACCGGTGAGTGTACCCCACCTACAAACCATAGCACCCTCCTTCCTGACCCCAAAGACACATGCATTTAGGCCACCTCTAAGAGCCCCCAAAGTTTTAACAGTTCCGGCACTGATGAAAAGTCCAAGTCCAATATTTCCTGGGAGATTTATGGCAAATGCCTAGCTGTGCACTCCCATAAAGGTAAAACTAAAAATAAAAAAGAAAATTAAACACTGCTAACATATAGTGCCATGAGATAAAGATTCTGATTCCATAAGTGAGGGATATGGGGGATAGAAACCAATGGAACCAAAGCAAGACCAAAATTCAGCAGGATAAACATTAAATTTAGTAGCTCCATATCAGTACTGAAGTCAGCTGTGGCCAGCTACAAACTCCAAAGGGCTTGCAGAGCCCCACTTCTATGGCACTGCTGGCGGTTGCCGCCCATGGGGCTCCTCTCTTGGGCTGGTTTTGCTCACTCCCTGTGTATTTCTTCAAATGTTCCATATTCTTTGTTTCTCCAAATTCCTTAGGTCTCCACCACACTTTCACCTTCACGCTCATATCTTTACAAACTTCCCTGTCAGGGACAAACTGCCTGACCTCAAGACCTTATTTTGAAATCTGGGTGGAAGTCTTTCTGACCCCACAACTCTCACATCCTTCATTCCTGTAAAACCAGCACCACTGTAATGGTGCCCAAGTCTGACACTGTTTCCAGCAGCAGCCAGGCCTTTTTGAAGCATGGCTGCAGAGGTCTCTGAAGGGCCAGATGGCTGAGCACTGTGACCCAAGTCCCAGGGAGCTAATTCTCTATGCGTCTCCACTCCAGCATGGCGCCCTGGGGCTTTGTTCTTCAAGGAAAGATTTGTAGCCTTCACTTTTGAGCCTGTGCTGGGTAAATTCTGACATTTTCCAGACATGCCTTCAAGCCAGTTTTCTTATTGCTTTGATGTAAAGCACTTGACCTTTTTAGTGCTAATTTTTAAAAGGGTTTTAAATGTTTTTAATCTTCCTGGCAAAACTGAAAACTTTCAAAATGGGATTGTTGCTTCTGTTTCTCATGCTGTGGCCCGAACACTGACCCACCTTGAAATGGTCTCCATTAAATTAATTAGTCTACTGCCCTTAATCTCAATCTCCTGCAGAATCTCAGGACATGGGCAAGAGAATGACAAATTTCCTGCCAGGGTATAACACACATGCCCTCTGGGACAACTGCCATTGTAGCTCTTGTTCCCAACTAACACCTTCTGAGCTTGGACTTTACCGTCCACATTCCTATCAGAATTGTGATCTTTTAATCTCCAAGCTGAATCTCCTATCAAGCATTCTAGGGCTGCTTCTCCAGCTGGCCTCTCCAACCCTTTCCAAACTCCTTCCGTGAGCCAGCACAAAAGACCTCTGAATCACATGTTCGGGTAGTATCACAGCAGTGACTGCACTCTTCTGGTACCAAAGTTTGTCTTAGTGACTCATCTCATCACTAAAACACATCACTCAACATCTACCCCTTAAAGGAGGGGAGGTTTATTTGGGCTCATGTGTTAGAAGTTTCAGTTCCTGCATGGTCAGTGGGCTCCAGGCAGAAGCAGCACGAAGAAAAGGTCTTGCAAGAGAAAGCAGCGCACGTCGTGGTGAACAGGAAGCAGAGCGTGAAGACAGAAGACAGGGAGGGAGAAGATGTAGAACCTTCCAAGTCACACACTCGGTGACCTGTCTCCTCCAAAGAGACTCCAGCTCCTAACACCAAGCCGGCTATAGCAGCTCCCATCACCTAACACCTTCTACAGGTGAGCGTATGGGACCATCCAGATGTAACAGTTTCCCCTCAGAGGATCTAACGTGAGTCACTTGTAGTCATTTTAGGAATAGTCCTGTATCACTTGAGAATGAGAATGTATTTTGAGAAGTGCGTCACGCGGGTGATTTCGTCACTGAGAAGGCACTGTGTGTATACTTATACAACTTAGATGATAGAGTCTACCATGCACCTAGGTTGCGTATTAGTCTAGCTCACCCTTAAGTGAACATCATAGTGGATCTATACTAACCTAGATGCGAAAGCTTACACACACAGGCATACCCTGGGGCCATGATGAGCGAATAGTAGGAGATTAAATCCAGCACACAATAAAGTAATATAATCAAGAGTTAAATTAAGCAGACATTACATAAAACTGTCCCAAGTACAACATGACAGATTGCTTTGGAGTAATCTTTTGTGATTAGTGGAAGTATACTCCAAAAATAATAAAAGCAGAGTAAATATGCAAATCAGGAGACCTGTTTATTATCACTGTCAGTATTACACACTGTACACAGTCGTCTGTGCTGTGTCTTTATACAACTGTGTGTCTATACCACTGCCACCCAAACCCACAAGGACCACACTGAACTACAGCACTCTGATGGCTACAATCACTAGGTGACTGGAATTTTTCAGTTCTGGTATAATCTTGTGTCTACCATGATCTTTGTGATTTGTGCTTGGCCGAATGCTATGTGGCACGTGACTGAAATAATATTAATAATAGAATATCATAGAGTTACTGTTTTTTGGAAACATAAACCAAAGGCACAGCTGTGGGAGATTTTGCAAATCATGCCATTATATATAAAAGCAAGACTGGCCACTTGCAAAGGAAGGGAAGAAGACCAGTGTCTTGTTACAGTACAGCAGATGTCACCACGCTCTTTCCCGGGTGTATTCGGTCAACAAGCATTAACCAAGTAACTACCTTGAGCATGGTGGAGGAAAGGTGTTTAACCCATGGCAGCTAGCAAGGAGATAGGGAGTGGGAAGACAGAGAAACAGACAGAGAGACAGAGAGAGACAGAGAGAGACACAGAGAGGCAGAGAGTCAGACAGAGAAGTTTTTATGGAGGTTCCTTATACACATGAGAATAGAACTATATTTGGTGTTTCCTTTAAAACCAAAAATGTTAACTGTCACAGGACGTTCTGATACACCTAGGGAAAGGACTATAACAGTCAAGCAAATCAACATTACCACCATTTCACGTAGCTGTCTTGTGCTTGTGTGGGGGAAAATTCTTCAAATCAATTTTTCTTGGCAAATTTTCCAGTACGCAAGACAATGTTATAGATGACAGGTCCTGTGCTATAAATTAGATCTCCAGGCCTAGTCATCCTATGTAACTTCACTTCTGTGCCCTTTGTCTATCCACCTCCTCACCCTTGGTAACAACTGTTCTATGCTCTGTTTCAACGATGTGTTTTAGATTCTGCGTAATAGTGAGATCGCTGAGTGCTTGTGACCGGTGCATTTTTTTGACTTAACGTTTCTCCAGATTCTGTTTTCTTGTTGTAAATAGCAGGATTTCCTTCTTTAATTAAGGCTACAGACCTATCACTTAACTAGATACGCTGGCTGTGACTGAGATACTCCCCAACCCCAGGTCCAAGGCAGACAGTATTTTGATGGCTACTTTGCTCCAGAATTGAGTTTTGAAATGGATGCCTTTACTTCCATTAAAACCAAAAATGTGGCCATTCTGGGTAGAAGGATACAAGAGAACTGTGCTTTGTATGACTATGCAATAAGGGACATTTAGAGTTAGAAAAGAAACTGTAATCTGAAAAGAGAAACAGCGGAGATCTCTGAGGACCAAGAAAATACGACAGGAAAGAAAAAGTTTGGAGGCAGAGAAGACAACACAAGTGAAAGATACAAAACACCCCACAATGTCAAAACCAGCTTCTGAGGGGAGGAGAACCAGACTTCGCAGGCACAAAGTAAGCACAGACCCTGTGCTGTGGAGGGTCCCCCGGTCCTCGGTGTCACCTTCCGTGGCGATGCGCAGGCCCTCTGTGTGTGGTGTTTGTGGGGTCTGGGCCAGATAGCACCAGGACCGAGCCCAGCCCGCTGGGTGGCTTGGCCCCTTAGCGTCTCCCTCCCACACAGCTCTGGGGTCTTCCCGCTTCCCTCATTCTCAACACGTTCAGAGATTCCCTTTGGAACCTGCCACGTCCCTGGGTCCACGCAGGAGGCTCATGGCACCCGTGGGTTACACAGGCAGCCCACACACCGCCAAGCTAGGTGGTCACAGCGGGGCTTTGCTAGGTTGCTCACAGAAGCAAAAACGTCAAACCCTAGAAAGCCACTGGAGGGAAGACGGCATGCCACGGACTGCTGGCACCCAGCAAGAGACAAGAGTGGGGCTCGGCATTCATGGCGCACAGTCCTGGGGACTGGGAGGGGATGGTCAACGCACTGGGCCCTGGGTTTCATTGACTATCCCTCCCCATCACCGGCAGATTCCAGTACTACCACAGGGAAACATGGTTTTGAAATTTCTCGGACTCGTTATACTTTTCCTGTTGGAATGTCTCTCTTTACTCATTTCAATTGCTTTCTTTTCCTTTTTCCTCTTATTGGTGTCTAATTTTAGTTTTTCCTTAAATACCTTATTCCTTGCTCTTCCTCATCTTACCTTCCTTTTTGTTTTAAAAACAGTGAGTCTGATTACGTTTTTCCTTTTCCTTTCCCTTCCCATTATTGCTATTTATGTGATTTTTATTTTAAAGGGAATAAAAGAGAACAGTGAAACGAAACCAATTAAACCAGCGACAGGACAGGGGGAAACCCACCGTTGTTACCAGGTTGCATATTGTGATTCTCTAAACGGTTGCTCTGGCTGGCAAAGTCCATCAAGCCACACAAAGGTCAGGCTGCTTCCCTACTTCAGTTATTGTCATCTCAGCCCGAGTCACACCTGATTGCTTAAGGGTGGGGGGAGAGGCGGGGGCAGAGGTGGCTTCCTTGCTGGTTCCGCCTGGCTGGCAGGGTCCCCGCTGGCACACAGGGAGGCCGCGTGGCTTCCTTTGCTGTTCTCCCGCTCTGGTGGGGCCACGCCCCCTGGTTTTCTTATTTTTGTTGAATTCTTGAGTTATCTCTCTCCATGGGCTTCAGGTCTCAGTTCAGATCCTTCCTGTGTCCATGGGACCCATTTCCCTCCTCCTCCTCTTCCTCATGTTGCTATATTCCAGGGTCTGGACGCCAACACTTGGAGAGGATCTTTCTGTGCTTCTCCTCACTCTACCATTTGTCCAGAAGTCTCATTATTATTATTTTTAATCATTATCAGTTATTAGATGTTTAGTATACTCTGTGCTGTGATTGCCGCTTTGTTTTCTGTTGTTAGTGGTAGTATACCGACTGCTTTTAGTTGCTTTTAACTGTGTTTAAGCATCTGCTTCTCTTGGTGTTTCATCAGTACTGCTTGCTGTGAGCAGTACCGGGGACTGAGGTCAGCAAAGGAGGCTTGTCACCAAGAAGACCCCGACGCAGTAGCAGCATAGACATTCATCCCAACCGCTGCGCAAATCTCAACATAGAAAGGTACATGCAAAAAGCAAAATAGTCAAAATCACTCCCTCAAAGACCTGCGAGTCATCATAGCTAAGTGCAAAGATATCAACATGATGAAATGCTGGACAAAACATTCAAAAGATGATTTTTAGAATTCATGTCACCCGTAATACAAATAAACAACTGTATTGCTTGGGGAACTGTGATCCTTAAGGAACAGTTGTGTTGCTTTAGATCTGAAAGAGGAATTCAACAAAGAAACTGAAATTCAGAAAAAGAATGAGAAGAAAAATTTGGAAATGAAAATCCCAGTAAAATCTGAAATCAAACCAAATTCTTCCTGAAAATCCTCACAAGTTGCTGACTCATGTACAAAATATCTAGTAATGCTTCTGTTCTTTGTTTAGAGTGGTTTTAGCCTGTTTGTTTTGTTTAATTTCAACATACATGAAGGCATGGGCAGCTATTTTGAAGAGAATGAGAGACAGACATTATGGCAACCATTGTTGATTTCCCCATTGCCTGGTTTTGAAGACCTAAAATGACTTCATCACTCTGTTCTGCTCAGTTTAATGCTATTTTGTTTTGTATGAATTCATTGTGTGTGAAGACACGGACAACTATTTCGAAGAAAACAAGAGACATTATGGTAGCCATGGTAGATCTCCTATTATCTTGCTTTGAAATCTGTGTCACTTACTTTGTTTTCTTCTGATCTACTTTGTTCTGTTTTGTTATGTTTAGTTTTACCCTCTTTAAAATAAAAAACAAAAAGCAAAAAGCCCCACAAAATACTGTTTCAGAGCTCAAAGACAAGATTGATACTAATAAAAATAAGAAATCATCTTTAAAAGTTCAAGCGTTCTGGACACTGTGTGATATGTTGTGTGTCTGGATGTGCTCCCAAAGCCTCACCTGGACATAGGAGGGGCTTGGGGAGGTGGCCCGATCCAGGCTGTGTGGTTCTGGCATCAAAGAGTCAATGCTGAACTTGATCAGTGGTGTGATGTTAGGACCAAGGGTGCCCACCCTGGTGTGAGTGGTCCCACCCTAACGGTGGGTGACATGGATAGAATACAAGAGACACAAAGGAGACTCCCGCATCTGCTTGCTGCCGTTGTCACTGCTTGTCACTTCTGCCGCTTGGCTGCCTTCTCCCTCCATGAACCATTTCTCCTCTGTGATGCCCTCTGCCATGCCACCCTGCCTCTGAACCAGCCAACTGCAAACTGAGACGTCTACAAACTATGAGCTACAATAAACTTTTCTTCCTTTAACTTTGGGTTTCCCGTATTTTTTTCTCAGCACCAGGGAAAGAAACCAAGACACTTTGAAAAGAACAAATATGAATTTTGGGTGTTGATGAGGGCAGCAAGGTAAAGCTGGGAGGCACAGAAAGTCAATTCAGTGAAATAATAGCAGAAAACTTCACACATCCTTGGAAACATATGGTGATTCAGGCACAAGGGACATTTAAAATCCTACACAAGCAGGAGAAGAAAGGAATCTAGCCACATCAGATTAGAGTTAAAATGTGAAGTGCGCAGAACTGTCCAAGAGCGCCAAGGTAATTTACAGAGATAAACCCATCGCAATTACTAACAGCTTATCAGAAGTAAACTCCAGAGTATTTGAGAGCATAGAATGTTATATTTAAAGAACAGAAAGTAAATAACTGGCAAATTACACTACTATAACCAGTGAAGCTGTGTTTCATAATCAAAGGAGAAATAAAAGCCCTGAAAGATAAGTGAAAAATAAAGAAATTCAAAACCGCTATGTCAGCACAGCAGAAGGTACTTAAAGGAATCTTATATACCATAGAGGAAGGGAAGATAAGCAACTGAGAATTAGAAAAAAATCAAATGTTAGGCAGTAATTCAAAGGTGAGGATTACTATATACATGTCTATAGTAATTTTGCATATAATTGGTCTTAATTTTCTGGTGAAAAGACACACCCAGGCTGATTGGATAAAAATAGAAGACCCAAGCTTTGCTTCCTGCAAGAAACACATCACCTGCAAGGACAAACACACGCTGAAAGCAAAAGGGTGTAAAATGTCATTTCATCTCAGTGGAACCTGAGAGCAAGCAGGGCTAGCCACATTACTATCTCGGTTACTTTTGTAATTGCTGAGATAAAATACCAATGCCCCAAGTGAAGGGAGGAAAGTTTGTTTAACTCATAAGTTGTAAAGGTTTCAGTCCATGATCGATTGGTTTCAAGGTAGAGTGAATTGGCAGAGGAGACAGTCCCGGTGGGCGGAAAGTAGCAAAGCATCAAGCCCACAGAGCAGCCTCTTTCTGCCCCTTTCATCTTATCCAGGCTGCTGGGACTAGGATGGTATCAATCCCATCAGTGAACTGATCCGGCCATCACCTACACTTAATTCCAGCACCCTTAATCCCAGTGTGTCACAGCATAGGTAAGCCACCTCTGGAAAAAATACAAAACGCCAGAAATGTGTGAGGCTTTGGGGAAATCTAGACACAAACCGTAACTCTCATATATGACAAAGAGTAGTTCTAGAGAAAATGAGTCACATCAGACAACAAAGGATGCTACATATTGGTAAAGGGAACAGTCCACCAAGAATGTATAATAAGTGTAAATGTATATGTACTGAAAATGGGTATATACAATTTCATAAAAGGAACACTACTCAACATAAGGAGATAGGCTCCAATACTACTACTGGCTTCAATATCCCAATCACACCCACAGACAGAGCATCTAGACAAAATTTTAACAAGCACCAAAATTAAACTACACCCCAAATTAAACAAACTGAGTGGGCTTTCAAATGGTCATTCCAACAACTGCAGAATATACATCTTTTCAGCAGTTATGAGAACTTTCTCCAGAGTAGGGCATATTAGTAGAAATGTCTCTACACTGTTGGTAAAGTAGTTCATTTTCTATAGGAATCAATATCGAGGTTCTTCAAAAAAGTAAAAACAGAACCAGAATGTGACCTGGCTCTACTGCTCCGTGGAGTATTCCCCAAAATTTAAAGTCAGGGTGCTCTACGATGCCCGCGTGCCCATGTTTATTGTGGCACAATTCACAGTAGCCAAGATACAGGGCTGGCCTCAGTGTCCATCAACAGAGAAACACATACGTTGTGAATGGATAATGAAGTGCTATTAGGCTGTGAAGAAGAGTGAAGTAATGTCACTTTCAGGAAAATTAATGGAACTACAGATCATGGTTGAACAAAATAAGCTGGATTCAGAAAGAATTCTTGAATTTTTCCAGTGTGTGAAATCTAAACCACATGATCAGAATGAGAAGATAAATTGTTATTATAAAGAAGGTGGTATATGGGGGAACATGGCGGGGACATAAAAGAGCGTAACCAGGGAATGGTTATGAGCAAAATATGTTATGAGCATGAATCGAAATGCTGCAGTAACTATACTCTGTAAACAACGAAGATATTCTAAAGATCAAGAAAGTAACTTTTTTGTAATTCTAACTTGGAGTTAAGGTAAATATTTAAATTTAGGCTGAGGATTTAGCTCAGTGGCACCAGTCTGCCTGGCAAGTTTGAGGTCATGAGTTTGATCCTTGGTACACAAAATAATTAATTAATCAATTTAAAGTTCAATAAACCAGACACAAGGTTTAGTATGGCATGGTTCTGTTAATTGAGAAACCTAAAACATTTAAAAAAGTGAAATACAAGATTAATAACAGGAAGTAGGGAGGGTTTTTCACAAATGTGGATCAGAGATGGAGGAGATAAAAAACTGAGATCTGCTAAGTCTGTCTAACCACGCCCAACAACAAAGAAATCGCTGTGTAAGCAAACATATACCAAAAACAAACAAACTGAATCCTGAAGACAAATCATTTTGAGTTCGACAAGCTTTTTCAGTTTTTCGATAGTTTATTGTTCCGGGGGATAACACAATTTAAATGGTCAGTAAGTGTTTATTTAATAAATAGTTCCATAGTTTCCTTAGATATCACAGTTATTTGGATTATAAAAAGGAAAGTTATTCTGTATCACTTTTCTTAGGTTTCAGAAACCTTGCCACTTTTTTCCCTCTATCCTCAGCTAGCGATGTCAAATGAGATACCAAGGATGCTTGGAATCTACCAAGAATGGCTTGACATTTATAATCAGAAGTATTTATTTATTTATCCACCGATGGACCTGTGGGTTGATTGGAAATGGGGTGCATTTACCAATGGTATATTATTTAGCCATGAAAACAACAATAGCCTTCCCTTTGAAACAACATGCATGGAACCGAAGGTCATTAAGTTTAAAAGAATGCATTCAAAGAGAAACAAGCGTGCTTTCTCTCAGATGTGGAAGTTTAAAACAGTCAATCAGAGTAAAGAACAGTGATTTGTACGGACCGGCAGGTACAAAAGAAACTGAGTAACGGGGTCCAAAATACACAGAAATGACAAATTCTAATATCCTTCAGCAGGAGGTGAGGGTGGGGACTAAAGCTCATAATCAACTATTAAATATTTTCTGAATAACTAGCAGTGAGAAACTTGAAATTACCAGATACAACGTAGTGGTGAAACGAATACATTAATTAGCCCTATTTGTTCAATACACATTATACAGAAGCTTTGCAATATTGCACAATACCCCTACAAACATGTACAGTTATTATACATCGAGAAAAATGTTTAAGCATTTAGGAAAAGGCAAATACTAAGTACTCTGGGTCATTACACATTGTAAACATGGGTCATATTATCACATCCTGTCTCATAAATCTGTACAAGGAAATATTTCAAAAAATAATGATACAAAAATAAGTGAAAGTCATAGTTTATTCACATCTTCCAAATATACAGATCCTTAAGGTGATTATATAATATTTTAATTTTTTTGATTATATTTTAGATTGGTTCATAGCACTAGGTAAACTCAGACAAAACTGCCTGGTATTCCTCTACCACAAAGGACATAATTTTAGTCATAAAGAATTTATGAAGATGACGTATCTGAGGAAACCAAGACCCAAGTCATTTTCTTTTTCTTTTCCAATGGTTTCGACCAAATGCAAAACACTGCCAATGTATTGGTCGTTGTATCCCTTAGGAATTCACACATAGGAAACCTCCTTGCAAACCATTATGGAAACTCTGGGTCTTCACACAGAGACATTTTATTGTTACTCCTGGGTGCACGAGGCCGCTCCTTGGGTCTGCTGAGCTCCCATGTGGGCTGACGGTCACCTGCACATTGACAAAGTGGCTGACCCAGGCAGCCACGATTAGCGTAACTGGAATTCCTGCTCTTCCTCCCTGTGTTCCTTACACGCTCCTCCTAGGTGAACCTGGGCATAGTCCCACGGTGAG
This sequence comes from Dolichotis patagonum, assembly GCA_004027295.1. NCBI lineage: Eukaryota > Metazoa > Chordata > Mammalia > Rodentia > Caviidae > Dolichotis > Dolichotis patagonum. Next base: position 48,469 of record PVJX010007406.1, on the reverse strand, counting down.
GTAAGAAAGCAACAGTAAGCGAATTTCAGCCTTTCCATGGCAAGAAGGAAATCACACCGTTTGGGATTGGTTGAACCTAATTTGCTAACGTTGCACTGGCCTAAGCAGCCAAAGTTCAGGCCCAGAGTCAAAGCAGGAGGAAGAAGTATCGGGAAGTGTGTGGGCACAGCAAATCCTGTCCAAGTCATCTCAAATTCTGAAAAATCGGGAGGATGTTGGTTACCTGAAAACACTAGAGGATATCCAAAGGATATTTCCCCTCAGCATCTGGATGCTCCAGGAAACGCCCGCAGTCTGCTCCAGGAAACGCCCGCAGTCTGCTCCAGGAAACGCCCGCAGTCTGCTCCAGGAAACGCCCGCAGTCTGCTCCAGGAAACGCCCGCAGTCTGCTGCAGGAATTGCTCCCCTAGTCCTTTTAAGTGATTCACCAGAGTAGTTTACATCTGTGTAAGCCACTGATTTCCCCAGACTGAACTGATACATTCCTGACTGTTTCTTTAAAGCCAGGAAGTGTCCTTGTTTGATAGTAATTCACTCAGGCAGATGACAAATCATTTATTGAGATCTTTTCTGTGTCAGTGATAAGCTAGGTGCTAGAGGGCACCTTTGGGACCAAGAACCGACAGAGGAAGGTGGAAACCAAATGGCGGCCATGCGTTCCCAGTCAAGCCACTGAACTGGCATGTGCTATTTTCAAGAACTCTGGAAATTCAGAGAGTTGCAAACTACAAGAGATAAAACATATGGATCCCTACCTCCCCACGCTCTGAGTTGTCCACAGAGTTTCAGACCTGGTAGGGTCTTGATTTAGCACAAAAAGCCACGAAGAGATTTCAGAGTTGGCTCCAGAAGTCACTTGGAATTCTCACATATTGCTCCATAATTGTATGCTTGAAAGCAAGGAAGCACTTTAACTCTGGAAGAGAGAAAACAGAATTTCTTCAGAGTCTGAAGGGTCCAATCCCAAGGTCGTATCTTCAGAGGCATGGATCGCATGAATACGTAGACATAAATATATTAACAGAAACAAGAAATATAAAACATTAAGTGTAGCAAGCCCTGTTGGGAAATGCAAAAGTCTTTCCCAATCACTCTACTCTTGATAGCTTCCATTCGATCTTAAAAATTTTTTTTGCTTCTCAGATTCATTGTAAGAAGGGGTAGTCATTTTATTTGTTCGACTAGCTGAAAAGAAAACTTCTGCAGAGGTTGTGCTTTTGTTTCTTGTTAAGAGAGAACTATGAAGGAAGGGTTGACTGCTTCTCCTCCATTCCTCCTTTCCTTGAGCAAGATCGTGATGTCTGGAGCTCTGGCAGCCACTTTGCAAGCATGAAAATAATATAAAAAATTAACATGCTGATAAGTATAGGGAAAGCTAGAAGCAGTTTAGATGTTCTTTTACTTTTCAAGATGGTGAAGACAGATCCAGGGCCTCACATAACCAAAAGCATTTTCTCTACCACTAACACACACCCCTCACCCCATCCAGACAGCCCAAATCTTTACTAAACCACTGAAAAATAGAAGCAAGAACAACAACAACAACAAAAAGATTCCCTATAGAATTAAGCCATCACCAAACCCGGTGATGTTCAGCCAGAAACACTTATAATTGGGAAACCATCCCATGTAGTGGTAATGGATAATTTCAGATTTCTTTGTAGGAGTTAGTCTTTCAACTCTTTCCTAAAAATAAGATTCTGTTCCTGGAATATCGCTGTCATTTGAACCCATATCAAGGCTCAGGGTGCAGTGCTGTGACACAGAAGTCACCTAGTACACATGAGCCCCTGGATGTCATCTCCTGCACCCCCAAAATACCCGCAAGTGTGTCGCTCATATATGTTTTTAATGTTATATCCTATATATTATATATCAAGAGTATACAATATAAATTATATAACATATACGATACAAAGTATAGTTCTATGGTTTTTAAAAATATATCTCAATTCAATCATGTGAATATATATAGCAACATATATAGAGAGAAAATGTACACATACAACATGCACAAATTTTTTGCATTATCTTTTAAGCCAGTCCTCACGTCCACCTGGTCCCCACCCCGATTAATGCACAGTGTACAATCATTTTATACTTGTGTGACTTGTGAAGTTATCTTTTTGCAGGTTGTGCGCCCAGCAAGGCAGAGAGCTGGGGTTTCCCCCGGGCAGCCTTGCTCCCTCCCCACACCGGACCCCAGGGGGTAACTCGGGCCCACACCCACCTCCCAGGAGGCTTGTCCGCGTTGAGCGCGGCCACAGGACGAGTATTCCTTTTGAGCAGCATCTGTGGAGGACGCGCAGTCCTTGGCGGCCTTGGAAGTGGAGGACAGGAGCATCCCGGAGGTCTGGGGCTGGGAGCTGGGCGTGGGCCTGCTGGTGACCCATCTTCTGTATTCTTCGCGTACCTGGGCACGGAGACACCACGGGAGGCCCGTGGGGCTGGATGCGGGACGGCCCCTGTCCACGGAGCGGGGCTGGTGAACGGGGAGGGGATGCGGGGGCTACGGTCGCGTACCTGGCGGTTGAGCAGGCAGTGGATGAGGAAGATGAAGGTCCCCTGCAGACTGTTGATGATGGTGAACAGGTGTGCCATGACGCTCGCCATGGGTCCCACCTGGAAAATGCCCAGCACCCAGGTGCAGCCCAGGATGAAGAGCTGGGCGAAGGCCTTCAAGGTCAGCAACCTGAGGGAAGATTGGCAAAGCGTGAGGCGCGAAGGGTGGCACTGTCCCCCTGGGCCTCGCGCAGAGCCACTGGGCTGAACCTCTGTGCCACCCGAGGCGGAAAGCCGTGGGGCTGGATCAAGGCAGAGTAAAGTCTCCAGGCTGAGATTCGGGGAATCAAAATACAGTGTGCACATGGTACAGAGGTGTGGGGATGCGTGTGTTGAATGGCTTCCTTTTGGGTATTAATCAAAGTCCAGAAGGATCCAGGTGTCCAAATACCGAGGTAAATGACTGGTGAGACCATAGTGTAAGATATAATGAAGACTTCCTTTCATAGAGTAAAACAGGTAAAATTCACCTCCATACAATTCACCACCGTAACTCACACACGCAGTGCGGCAGGACTGAGTGTATCCGTGATGCTGTATGACCACCACCACACAGGGCTCTAACTCATTACCGTGTCAGAAACTGAGTACTTACCAAGCAGTCGTTCCCCCATTCCACTTTCTCACGGTGAGGACAACGCAGATATCCACAAAAACATATATGGATCAGCAAAATGTGGTCTATCCACTCAGTGGAATACTACGCAGCCACGATCAAGAAAAAGGCCAAGATTGATATAGAGCATGGGCAAATCCTGCAAACCTCATGCTGAATAAAAGAAGCCAGAGGCAGAAAGTTATTTAACCCCACTGTACAACAGTTTCCTTGCTTGGATGTGGGGATATAAATACAATGCCTACACAATGAACTCATTCTAAAGGTTAGAGATGAGATGGGAGAATGTTTAGGATTCAGAGCCATGTGTGGTACCAAGCAAGTATTTCTGTTAGCTGCTTTGAGCCACAGGTATCGATAAGAAATGAGCTCCGTGTCATAAGGAGAAATCGAGCAGAGAACAAACACTATGCACGGTAGTCTATCATTTATGAAACGTATAGGGAAAAGTACAGGCTGAGGCTATTTGCATGACAATGGTTGCTTCGGGTGGGACAGATGTCAGCCAGGGGGTGGTCAAAGGGAGCAAAGAAATGCTCAGTGGCCAGCGGTGGTGCAGGTCTGTTATTCCAGCACACGGAGGCAGTAAGGTCGCAATTTCAGCTCCGCCTGGGCAGATTACAAGACCCTATCTCAAAATACAAAATTAAAAAATGGCCTCTGACAGACCTGGGGGTAGGGGGCTGGGTTCAACCCCAATCTTGTCCCCCAAATGCTAATGCATGTGAGGCTTCTTTGTTCCGTGTGAGAACTTTCTGGAACTAGACAAAAGTGGTAACTGTAAAACCTTACAAATGTGCTCAGAGCTACCAGACTGGACAGTTTGTAAATGGTGAAATGATTAAAATGGCAAATTTCATCTTCCTTGAACTTTACTGCTCCGGTTTTGGTCATGCAGTTGTGTTAACTTAATCTGAACTTTTTATTTTTGGATTAACTTTTGGAAAAATACTTAAAATCGGTAAGAAGCTAGCAATGGATAGAAAGGGAAACAATATCATCAGGTTACTGACAGCAAAATACAGGCAAGGTCTAACCGCAGCAGGTTTTTGAAATGCACTGGGTGGGGTATGGAAGGCAAAGCCATGAAGGTTCCAGAAAACCACAAGAAAGTCCCATGTCTCTAATAGAAACTAATAGACCTGTCACTAGAATAATGAGAGAAAACGTACTTTACACATTCAGTCTTAATACGGAAAGAGAAAAACTGCAAACATTTCCAGTGCTGGCAAAGAAAACACTACTCTTGTTTGGAACAAGTTTTTTGGAAATCAATTAGCAAGAAATACGGAAGCCATTCAAATCCACTGACCACTGCATTCAGGCGGTTTTATGGGTAGAGAGAGCTACAGTTGAGAAACCACTGTGTAAAAAGATTAACCTATGGGGCAGCATTTATAATAGAACGAGAAGGAAGCAGAAACAACTTAAGTGTGTATGAATAAGGTTTGCGTCAGAGAAGGTGTTCAACTTTCTTATATTGAAACGCTAGGCAAAATATGCATGTATATGCCATGATATCCAATTCTATGGCAAAGTATTTGTGGTACTGTTAAGAGAACTTATCTTAAAAATAATAGAATTCGGGGCCAGAGACTTAGCGGCATAAGCGCCTGCCTTGCAAGCACGCAGTCATGGGTTTGATTCCTGGTACCAATAAAAAATAGTAATAATATGAGTTTAGCTGCATGTGGTGGTTGTGTGTAATCCGAACCCTTGGGAGGCTGAGGCAGGAGGATTGCTGTGCGTTCGAGGCCAGCCTGGGTTCTACAGTGAGTTCAAGTCAACTTGGGCTACACAGCAAGATCTTGTCTCAAAACAACAACAAAATGAATCAGACTCTTGCACATGTGTAAGTGTTCGCGGAGAATACACTGATTGTTGCAATCTAGTTAATGCTGTTTCCTAATAACTGTATTAAATGCTTTTAAGACACACACAGCAAGAAATACTAGGATCCCAGTATAACCGATGAGGATCCTAAGCTCCGGAGAGGTTGTGTATCTTTCTAAACACCACACAGCTCATACTCGGCAGCCGTGGATAAGCAGGGGTAACGCTCTGGCTCTGTCCCCGTCTCAGAACCTCTTGGTCTTGGTCACTGTCTTGGTTTATGGCTGGGCTGCTCCCCTAGGGCCTCACGTGCCCAGAGGGGACTGGGGAGAGCGGCTGGACCCCAGGGACGGTGGAGACAGACGTGAGGTTAGGAGGTGGGGCCTGGCCTGAAGTGCTGGGTGGCTGGGTCCCTGGCGAGTTGCATCTCCCTTCCTTGGCTCTGCCCCCTGGCTTTTGTGACGGTAACAGCTCTCTCTCGCCCCGGTAGGCAATGCAACCTTTTCAAACTATGGGCCCAAATCAGCCTGACCTCCCTTGTGAGTACTGAGTACAGTGCCTCGGCGACCAGAAGGTCACAGCTGCACGCACCAAAGCACTCGCTGAGTTTGGCCAGGAGAGAGAAAAGACCCAGGGAAGGACGGCAGAGGGCTGAGTCACACCTGCTGTCTTTGAGGGTTGAGACCTCGGAGTTGACGCTGCAGAGCTTTTGCCTCAGGGTCCACAAGGTCCAGCTCAGAAGCACAGAATTGATCTGGAGAGTCAAGCAGAAGGAGTTCGGGGTTGGGGATCCATCCGCACGCCCCAAGGCCGGGTCAGGCCATGCGGAAAGACCGACCTCTGGGCCACAGCTCTGGCCAAGGGGCGGGGAGCCAGACAGTAACCCTTGTGGCCACCCTTTCGCCTAGAATGAGCCTTCACTCTCAGCTGACAACTTCCTCAATTTCTTTCCCTACTTCCAATTCAATACCAACCACAGAGACCCGCTGTGTGCCCCTAAGAATCACATCAGACACCTCAGTTCTCCCCAAGCCACCTCCAGCTCCCCCTGCCACCGGCGTGCACCAGGGAGGGCTGCCTGAGACCTCCGACCCTTTCACCGTGAAACCTCCTGCTGCCCTGCCTGCCTTCCGGTTAACCCAGTGCAAGGGATGGTGCTTGGCTTCCTTATTGCTATGCTATATCGGTTTGAGCACAAACAGCCTTTAATAGTTCTCCTCTGGGAAGTCCTGTTTACTTCCCGGGACGCATCCTCTAAGTTAAGGTCAGGACTTAGGACACAGAGCGTGACCTAAGTGGACAGTTGAGTCCCTTCTGAGGACCTCATTCTGCGGAGAGGGGTACACACACCCTGGGGCAGAGACCCTGCGCCTTGGCCTTGGCCGCGTGCACACCTCGGGTCAGGTGACACTTGCTGCGGGGAGGGCAGAGCGCTCGCCCGTGAGCTGTAGGGTGCTGAGCAGTGTCCCTGGCTAGGGCCCCTCGGGTGCCAGCACAGGCCGCCCTTTGAGCTGTGATAATGCCTAGAATGACAGCAGAGGCTGCATGGCCGGGAGGAGACCAGGAGACCCGTCAGCCTCCTCGGAGTCCGCTTACGTCTTGCTGCTAACCTCTCAGTCCTACCAGCTCCTTTCCCCAGACCCAGTTTCCTTAATTTAGCGATCATGCCCAGGAGACCCTAGGCATGACTTCTTCCAAAGGCTTTTGCATTTGTGTCATCTCTGAGGAGAAAAAGGGGCTTGGAACACCACTTCCCTGAAACCTTTTGTGTTCCCAGGACTCTTGGAAAGTGTCAAGTGGGCAGGAACCAGACAGTGTCACAGGTAGCCGTCCCCCTGCACTGACCAGGCCTGTTGCAATGTACACTGGGAGCTGACTGAACTGGTGTTACTTGTGGAAACCGCCTGTGTGACTCTCAGTCCCTGGGCCAAAATACACGACACCTGGGACTTAAACGTAGCTCATGGTTTCAGCGGGTTTAGTCCACGGCTGGCGACCCCCCAGGCTGAAATAGCCTAAGTGCCTGATGATAGCCATCACCAAGGACCCTGCCTGAACCATACGTTTGTCCTGACCCAGTCTGAGCTGCAACTGGGAGAATCGAGACCCTAAAATATTCACAAGTGAGAGAAAGTTCAAGGACCGAGGGCAACGTAAATACGGGAATGTGACGTTTTCCATACTCGAATGACTGGGTGTCCTGTGAGCTGCCCTCGTCCTTCTCCTGGTCCCCTGTGGTATCTGCAGCTGCCTCCTCCACGGAATGACAGCATCGTTAGCTGGAATGAAATCCACCACCTTCTGCGCAGACAGACAATCGCTCCACGGACTTGGGCCTGTGCTCACCTTCTTTGACGCCATCAAACCCAGCGTCTTCAGGTGGGTTCGGAAAGCAGTAAGGCAGCGCTGCCTTTGCTGCGTGTGACGCCCCGGAGGGCTCAGCACTTCTGCGCGCTCATCAAACAAAATGCCGAGTATATTTCCCATCATGCTCATGTTGCTTTTCCTTCTCTCCTTCCCATCTGCCCTCAGCTCGCCTTCCCATCTCCACAGTCTCCCTCTCTGCTCCCTATCATCCGTCTTAAATGGGGCTCTGTAAATTATTTATACTTTGAGTTTCTTACAGAAGAGAGGTAAGGAGATACTCAACCTTCTGCATCTGATGTATTTCACTTAGTGCTATAATCCAAAGATCTATTTTCTAAAAAAAAAAAAAATATATATATATATATATATATATATATACACACACACACACACACACACACACACACACACAAGGTAGTTAAGATAGTTATACAGCTAGTTTCTCTTAGCTCACTGAAAAGAAAGGTTTTTGCCAATATTTTTAGGCAGTACTTCATGCCTATATCTTGTATTCGGAGAAATTACTACGATGCTAATGTTATGTACGGTATCAACTACTGTTACTCTACTATTATCCTATTTTGAAACTCTGCTCTATCTTTCATTTCTTTTTTTCCCCTCCTCTTTAAAAAAAGATTTATTGGGCTGGGGATTTAGCTCAGTGGCTCAAGCGCTTGCCTGGCAAGCCCAAGGTCGCAAGTTTGATCCCTGGTACAAAAAAAAAAAACCCAACAAGATTTATCTTTTTCCTGGCAAATGACTCAAATTTACCCTTCTTGATGGCTGCGGAGTATGCCAGTATAGATATATCCCATAAGGCCATCAACAGATCAATGGATGAAGAAAACATGGGAAGGAGTTTTAGCCGGTACAAATACTTGATTTGGTTTCATTGTGTTTATAACAGGGATCATTATACTTTTTTCTCTTTGAACTAGATTTTTGAGGAGGACACGACATTGCTGTGTAGTCTGGGCTGGCTTCAAACTCGCAGTAGTTCTCCTGCCTCACCCTCCCGGGCACTGGGATTATAGACATGAGCCCCCACAGCCAGCTTCTTTGACCTGGTGACACAGAATTGATTCCAAGGCACTGCCTTCATTCTGTGGTATTGAAAGGGAAGTGAAGACAGGCAGGAAAAGTTTGTAAGACCATTGTGGCACTTGAGGGAGGCCGTGTGTCAACACTGAAAACAAACAAACAGACAAACCAAGAAGTAATGTCCGGAGGACACTGGGAACTTGGCAGACTTGTGCTTCCTGTAGGAACCGCCTTCTCGCTAAGGGAGCCGTGTCTGACAGCAGGGGTCCTGTCACTGAACAAAGCAAGCCACCGACATCAGGGCTGTGTCATTTCCTCAATGAAATCCCCTCCCTACAACTACCGGGTTCAGAATGCGGTCCGGTGGACTCTGGGCCAGCAGGCCACCACTGGACATTCAAGTCCTCTTCTAGTGATTTCCCTGTGTGGCCAGCCACCAAGCAGACCTTCTGAGACTTTCCTGCCTGCCGCCTGCTGCTGGACCCTAGGTTCTCTCTCTCCCCGTCATCTATTCATGCGCTTTATGGCAATTTACCCCATTCCCCACCACTGGACACTCCCAGAGCCTTCTGGGAGTATTACTGCCCAGCTCACCAGTGCTGGGCTCTGTCACTTCCCGCTAATAATTTCATTTAGTGTATTTTCTCCTAAGAAAGCTTTTGCTATAACAGCACACCTGGGCTTTGGATGAGATGGTATTTGAACATGAAGCAAACGTCACAAGTCAAAAACTGCAAACTTAAAGCCAAGGCTCACAAGAGAATACTTTTGAGAGGAACAAGTTTCTCAATTTGGGACTTTACTGGCATTTTCTGATCTCCTGGGTCTCCTTGCTTCTTCTGCAAGAGGCATCTCACGAAATCATTTGCTTACCACAATGATTGTGCAAACCGGTCCCAGGAAGCTCCATATAAACCCTGTGTCTGTGTTTAGCCAGCAGCTGTGGAGGGAAGAGGGAAGTGTAAGCAGGTGTCTTGGCGTCCTGGCATCGCAGTTATCCCTGTATCGATGTATGTGCTTACAGGGACAATGCTAAGAGGTGAGATCGGATGAAAACTTTCACGACGGACCAGGCTTTATTTCTGTCTTCGCCGTGCCACGGTGACTCCTTCTTCACACTCACTACCTGGGCAGACTTTCCTGAAATGGTCACCCAGGGCTGGGGGGCAAGGTCAGAACCAGTTCAAAGCTTGAAATCCCTTCTCCGACTCCACAAAATTCTACTCGAACACTATGTCATTCAAATCTCAGCTCGGATCCAATGACCAGCCACTCCGCACCATCTTTAGCTAAGTATCTGTTATGGTTTATGTCTGTATGACCTCCCCAAAGTCCCATGTGGTCTTGGGGGTGGGCTTTTGGAAGGCGGCTAAATCTAGTTTGTGACTGGTTCATTGTCTAGTGCTAGAATTGGCGTGGGTAACCCACATACAGTACGAGGAGAGAAAGGCATGCTCATCTCTCTTTTGCTCTAGTTGTCTTGGCATCTTCCGCTGCCATGAACTGCTGCCCCTCTGCCCTGCCACCCCACCTTGGAGCCGGTCAATTACCAATGGAAACCTCCAAAAACTGTAAGCAATTTTTTTTCTTAATTTTGGGTATCTGGTATTTTGTCTCAGTAATGAGAAAAAAGTAACTAAGACAGTACCCTATCACAACAGCTGGGACCTTTCCAGAAGAGCTCATCTTTCTGCGTTTTGGTTATTTTGAGACAAGATCTCACTATACGGCCCTGGCTGGTCTTGAGCTCATGGTGATTCGCCTGCCTCAGCCTCCCAAGTGCTGGGATTATGGGTGTGTCCCATCACAACTGGCTTTCAACCCATTTTCCAATAGCAGCTTTCTATATCATAACTTATCTTGGGCAGTTATTTGTGTATTTTCAAGTTTTCTTCCCTAGCTAGACTATGAGAATTTGGCACATGGATGATTTGGCCATCTCTGTAATAAACCAGCAATGCAAAGCCTAGCATGAATCAGGCATCTTATAATTACGGGAAGACAAAGGACTGTCCCTTTCTATCAGGTCTCAAATGCATAGTTTTCAATTTTATTTTGCTGGTAACAAGATTCCTCAAAAAACCGAGAACTAGAAATTCTATTTGACCCAGTTATTCGTCTTCAGGGTATCTTCCTACAAGAGATAAAGCCATCGTATTGCAGTGGTCCCTGTGTGACCATATTTACGGCGTCACAATTCCCAAGAGGTAAATTATGGAAGAGGCCAAGCTACAGACGTGTGCGTGAGGGAAACGTGGTATACATTTGCAACTTTGACCACGCAAAACCATTTTTCCGCCGTGAAACAACAGCACACTCATATTGCTTTAGCAACTGGAATATACACATGTAAGAAGGAACAAAATCAAGTGGGGCCATTTGTACTTTCTGCCCAGACTGAATCTCCTGGATTTGTGCAGTGTGCAACCCCTGTTACTGTACTCTGAAGCCAACAGTTTTATTGCTACAGTTACCGCTTTCCCTGTACGTATCATGAGCGTCAGGAGCTCTGGCAGCAGATCTTTAGGGAGAGGGTGGGTGCACGTCACTTACCGGTTATGCACCCCGTAGCCCTGCGGCTGCACACCTGCCGAGATAACCACCACCAGCGCCGGGAGCCCGTAGCCAAAGGCACAGAGGTGCTGCGTCTTGATGTTACGAGAGCTGAAGTAATTCACCACCTTCAGGTTCCTGACCATCAGGAAGAGCATCACCGCCTCCACCAGCATCCAGAAGAAGCAGGAGAGGAAGAGGTAGTGCAGGAGCCCGGCGATGATGGCGCAGCCTGTCTGCAGAGGAGCGCAATGCATGTTGGGATTTCCGGTCAGGGAGAAGGCTGGGAGGACACAGACAGGGACACCTCCCTGACTGGGGTTGCTCCTAATGACTTCCGTGCATCCCGCCCGTACATATTTCTGGATCCAGAGCACAGCTCCCTCCACCGAGGCCCCCTTCACCTGCATCTGAGGTTTCCCAGGACATGTGACCTTCAGAGCTAAACTAGCAAGGTTTTGGCAAAGCTGGATATATTAAAAAATGCCTGAAGATGTGGGAGGTTGGGGTTCAGCAAACTACGGCCGGGGGCTGACCGCCTGTTTTGCACATGAAGTTTTATGGCTGCCGAGCCACGCCCACTCCTGTATGCTCAATCACTGCCTTCCTGGCACGTTGGCCCAGTGAAGTAGTCGTGACAACCTGTGTTGTCACGACCCCTGAGAGACGCTTTGCCCAGCTGTGATCCAAATGGTGAAGTGGGTCCCAGAGCTGCTGACGTTTAAACGGCCGGGAAGTGAACATCGCACAGAGAGCGTGGTTCAAAGAATGCACAGGGCAGGACAGTCTCGCCCCAGATGTGGTTGGGACTCCTCGTCAGGAAGCCCAAGAGCCTACTTGGTGTCAGCCATGTAGCCAAAGTCTCTGCCCTCATGAGGCTCTCGGTCAAGGGAAGGAGAGAAATACATGACAAACGGCAAACCAACCATCACCATGGTTTCATATGACTCCTGGGAAATACTGGAATAGAGTGATGGGAGGAGTTGAGAGTCTCAGCCACGGCACTATTCAGGTTCACAAAACAACTTGTATCATTCCTCTTTTGGGGGGCTGAGGGCATCCTGTGCATTGTGGGTGCTTACCAGCATCCCCAGTCTCTACCCGTTTGATCTCAATATCACCCTCCCCCAGTTGTCATAAACACAAATGTCTCTGGACACTGTCATGTATCTCATAGCAGATGAGGTCGCCATGGGTAAGAATCACTGGTTAATACAAAACTGAAGGGAACATCATAACTCATAATGTGCTCAGGGTGTGATTTTCAACTGGCACCTAAGTTCTGTCCACGAGGGGAGAGGCCAGGCATGTGTGATAGCTGGCGTCATAGTATGTGCAAAGGCCCTGATCAGGAGTAGGGCTGGGATGAGCAGAGACAAGGAGGTCACGGGGGCACAGACCTTGTTGCTGGTCTTGTCTATACCGGTGAGGAAGAGAAACTTGGCCAAGAAGAGACACACACACAGGTGCAGGTGGAGGTAGGTGTTGTGGTTGCGAATGGCACGACACAGGAGGAAGGTGGCGATGGCCAAGATGAGGCACACCAGGGAAATAATCATGCCCACGTGGCTGATGACGTACAAGGAGAACTCCATCTGTCGGGGGGAGACTTGCCATTAGCCCCCAAAGAGAGTCACTGTCTCCCACCAGAGGGCAGAAAAAAAAAAAAAAACAACTACCCAGACCTCTGTCTTGGAAGAAAGGGTTCAGGCTCTTTTCTCCCTGTGACATTCACAACGAGCTAGATTCTGTGCCTTGTCACCCATTCCAACCCAATGAAATTCCTCAGCACTCATTCCAACCATGTCATATGCTGGGCCCTGTATGTTATGGGGCTGGACAATCACAAACTACATCTCCCAGAACCCCTTGGGGTTAAGTTCCTGGATGGTGACCCTGGGGTTGACCAATGAGATGCTTCCACAAAAGGCTGGGTGCAAAGAACAGAGAAAATACCAGCTTTTCTGTAGGTAAGAATGACCCTTGGCTGGACTCTACATGCCAATTATCCGGTCCTTAATTGCATAGGGGCAGATGGGACATGGCAGGGATAATTTCTTTTTAAATTGAGTTTCACTGGTGCATGTTAATTTTGCTCAGTATTGAATTTTGATGTAATATTTTCTTCCACGCATGTAATATATTTTGATCATGTCTGTTCTCTCAGTTACTTTTCCTTGCACCTCCCTCCCTCTTTGCCTTATTCTCTTCCCTTTGTCTAACGAGTGCCTCCTTTCTACTTTCAGGAGATCTATTTGTTTTATTGTGCGTTACTGATTTTATATTTGATTCCTAGCCTTCCCTACGAGATAATGAGTTTCCAAAGGGCAGAATCAAGGCATACATGTCCCTTTGTCCTCATGGCTACCTCTATAACACCTCATACCACAAGAGACATGAAGGACGGTACAGTGCTACGTTGTCGGTTCATGAACCCTTTTGTCTGGGAGCACCTTGGTTTGCAGACAGAGGTACTTGGCAAAAGTTTGTTTTTGTTTGCAAACTCGGAGTCGAGTGACTACCATAACTGGCCATCTTTCTCGCACAGAGACAAATGAGGCCATCTTTTCCAGAATCTCAGAACATTAATTAGTTCATGAACTGAGGCTCTCTGGTGCAGATGCACCCTGGAATCCAGAGAAACGATCGTCACACTGACCGTAAGCTCTCCATAGGCCATGATGACGGCCAGGTTTGCCACATGGTAACAGCTGCAGGTGGTGTGGGTTTCCGACTGTCTGAGCGTCCGGCAGCCAGATGGCGTCCACCTCCCGCCCTCCACGTCCGTGTTCCAGGAGACACAGATGGCCTCCTCCTCCGACATGTGCTTTGGCTGAAAAATCAGAAGGTCCCGAGACTTGAGGAGTTCTCTTTAATAGATTCCCTGAGACCAACCTTTGGGCCCCTAGATACAGAGTGGAAAGCCGTGGTTCTGTTTCCACATGTGGTGAAGTCCTGGTTGTGTGTTCGCTGGGAACCTATGGCTGCACACAGGAGACGTCCACAAGTAGAGCAGACATGCCCCGATCCCCTGGTGAAACAATAGCTCAGTGAGAGAAGAAATAGGAGAGGGAGAAAGCAGAGACATTTTTAGTAAGAATAAAAATAACAGGATGCCTTCAGAGTGTGTAACAGTGGTGAAATGAATCTCATGTGATAGACAGGCATGGAAGATGGTTCTAAACCAATGCCATTTGAGGCGTGAAAGGAGCATTGGAGTCATACAGGAGGCGAAGGCGGGGTTTTCTAAGCTGAAAGGATATGTGCAAATGCCCTGTGGCAGAAAGGACACGAATGCATTTCTAGAATGTCAATGAGCCCATAGTGGCTGCAGAACATGGAAGGAAGGTGGTGTGTTTAAGAAAAACATTGCCGGCCAGTGACCCAGTAAGGCCCTGGCAGGGGTGCATGTGATGGGCAGGCAGGACCAGTCCAGTGCAAAAGTCTGAAACAGCAGTGAGAAAATACGCCAGCAGCTGGTGAGCTCGGTGAGCCGGGGTTGTGCTTTGGCACACAGCCCTGCAGAACAAGAGCGGGTGGGTGGGGTCACCATTTCTTATCACAGGCTCAGGGAAAATTCCAGCAATGAACCACCAGTCCCAGCCCTCACATCCATTGGCCGAGATCTGTCCCATAACCAGCCCCAAATCCCCTGGAAGCCTGGCTGTAGTTCATATTTCTCAGATCCGACTGGGACCTACAACAGGACTGAGGACCCCACAGCAAATTTACTCCTTTTATGGTTCTCTGCTAGTTTGATTGGTTTCCCTTTTTCTGTCTTGTTGGGGTTTTTCTGCTTTGTTTTCTGAGGTTCTTTTATTTTTACTTCCCCTCTCTTTGTTCCCCCTCTATCTCTCTTTTCTTTGCTCTTTCATTACTTAGATGTCTTACATTTCTTTTTGTTTTCTTCTACTTGACTTCCTTTCATCCCTCAGCTATCTTGCTTGATATTATACTTTCGTGTGAGTAAATGTTGTCTCCAGTTCAATCCCCCTTGGTGTTCTCTCCCACTGTTTCCCTCCTCTGTCTTCCAGTTTCCCAAACCATCAGTGACCATCCTTTGTCCTCCAGCCTTACTCCCGTGACATCTGAGTTCATTCACCTCTCTGTTTTGCGTCTTATCAGACACCTCTGCAGCAGGGCACAATCTTTCTGCTCAGGAGAAAATCGCTGCATGCAAGTTCCTGGTATGTGCTAAATTCTGATACAATGAAAAAGAAAAACTCTACAAAAGCTTAAAGAAAACTTGGTTCTTTTGAAATTGCCTAGCTCTGTAGCTGCTTACTTTGTGGATGCCTCTAACCAGGAGAGCATAACCAAGCATGGTACCATTGCACTAAGCTTCATAAACCGATGAGTGTTCCGTTCTTGTAACCAGTGATCTCACCATTCTTGCTCATCAAAAGGACTGGCAGCTGTCCTGTCCTGCCTATGTCCTATGTACCCCCTGTCTGGGCATCATACAAAAGGCCTGGAGCCCCAGAGATCAGGGCCTGATATTCTGGATAACAATCCTAATTAGTGCCTGTCAGCGTAAACAAATCTGCTTCCAAATCCTGGGTGTTGTTTTGGTGTTTCTGCTCACCCTGGCCATACAACTGTTGAATTTGCTCACATGGTTAAAGCTGTCAGCTGACTCTATGATGATCTGAGAATAAAAAAGGTTCAGTTTAGAAAATCGAGAACCGCAGCCACTGAGAGAATGGGAATTTCTCAGTAGACAGATTGCACGGGGGTCCGGGGCGCGTCACAAACCTGAATGTTCTCCAGAGTGTAGACAATGGGTTTGCTGAAGTTGTTTTTTCTCTGCCCGGTCATGATGCCCCCAACGACTCGGGAACTCATTCGCAGTTTCCTCTGCACGGTGCCCCAGTGGGCCCGGGGGTCTTTGAAGAAATTCTCATCCAAAATAGATTGCATGTTGGCGAAGGAGACAAAAGCCACACCGGCGGTCCCTGCCCCAGTGACAGAAAAAATGGGAATCGTCAGCTAGCAAATTGCAAACAGATGCTCTTGAATATTCCAAGCACCAGAACTGGCTTATTCTGAGGACTGAATTAGCAGTGAACTGTCAGACTGTGATCTTGTCAGAACCATAGTTTGTTTGTTTGTTTGTTTGTTTATTTTAAGAAACCCCAAGTGGCTATTACCTTGAGAAATCTTGGTAACACTTAAGCATAGATTTGAATCTTAAGTTTTCAAGCACAGTGCATTCCATGATGGGGTTAGATCCTTCTTCCACCTGCGTGTTTATCCCTGTCAGATCTCTTCTGTGGGCCCTGGGTTTTCCTTTTAAATACTCGGGGTCTCCGGGGAGACCCCCTGCAGCTGCTTCCCATCTGGTCCCCAGGACCCACTCACCACCCCCAAGCCAACTGAGGGACCTCTCAGATGCCCACTGAACCGTCATACAAGCTGTGTACTGTTTCCATCTCTTACTTGCATTCCTTTATTTTTCTTTCTCTCTAAATGAGGTCTCTTAACCTGCAACTTGGAGAGTTCTCTTTGTTTCTACTTCATCCCCCAAACAGATGCTTCCTTCTTAATGCGCCCGGAGGGTCCCTTCCGCCTCTGCCCCAGGAGCCTGAGACCCGACCTGACACCTCCCTCTGGACCCGTGCTGCTCACCAATCTCCTCCACGTCCCCAGCCTCACGCCCGCCAGCAACATCCGTCTACACTGCAGCCAGAGCGCTTTGGAAGCCTCCCTGTCCCCACCAGGCTCCCAGGCTTTCTGTGCACACGGACAGCTCCGCATCACACACCCTCTACCTGCTTCTCGTCTCCTCCTGCATTTGTGCTTTTCTATTCTTGGGCCACTTTTTAGTTCCATGAATGCGCCCAGTTTTTCTCTTTGAAGATCTGCCCCTTGCACTGCTTCAAATGTTTGTTTCCTCTTCCACGGAGTGTGGTTTCGGCGCCTTCCACCTTCCACCCTGTCCTGTTACACTGAACTAGTCAGACAGAATTAATTCTGAATAAAGGACAGCAAACGGGGCTGTATTGCACACAACGCCTACAGTACTTCCCTGCTGGCCCTCTGGGGAAGAAGCAAGCCAACCCTGACAGAGACCAGTGTTGTCCAATAGAGACAGAGTGTTAGTCACATATATAATTTAAAATTTTGTGTAGCCACATTGTAAAAATCTATTAAAACAGTTTTAATAGCATATTAAATCGGGAGCCACAAGATCTCAGGTTGAAATGTACATTTGGATTTTTAAAATCCAACAGTCTACTTTCAAATAAGGTCGTCTTCTTTTTATGGCGGAATGGTGTTTCGCTATAAAATATCACATTTTCTAAAATCCCGTCACTGCGTGATCTCGAAGAGCGCTGTGCTCAGGAAACTAAGCCGGGCACAGAGTCCAGTGCCACGTGGTCTCACTTACTCATGGAACCCGAAAAGATGTTTAAAAGGGTTGATCCCATGGAAGCAGAAAGTAGACCAGCAGTTACCGGAATCCTGTGGTGTTGAAGAGATGCTGGTCAAAGAATACAAAATTCCAGTTGGACAGGGAGAACGCGTCTGGAGAACTATTGCACGGGGAGGATCTTGACGCCTTGAAGGTGACCAGTAAATACTGGTAGGTGGAAGGCACCCATCACCTCTGGACTCTCGGGGCTGGGTCTCTCCCTACCTGTGCTTTCTGATTCTTCAATGGTAGAGCATCCAATTCTCATCGTGTCTCCTTTGGCTGTCAAGGTAAAGGACACATTCTCCTCATCGCATGCTTCATTGATGACCTTGCTCTGAATAACTAAAAGAGAAAGAGCATTTGCACGTGATCACTTAGAGGGCATCTTGGTTACTTTTCTCTCTTTTGTTTGCGGAGACAAAATGCCTGACGCCCCAGGTTGAGGGAGGAAAGATTTAGCTCACAGTTTGTGGAGGTTTTAGTTCATGACCAACTGGCTCCAAAGCAGGCTGGCACAGGGCAAAGGGACAACCCTTCATGGCAGCAGAAGACAGCAAAGGCAATGAGAGAGGAGAGGCAGGCAGCGAGACAGGCCTCTTCCTGTCCCTTATATCGTATCCAGTCCACTGGGATCAGCCCAGCACTAATCCAAGCAGCGGACTGGTCCAGCTCCCAGCACACTTAATTCCGGCATCGCACTGCGCATGAATCTCATGATCTAGATTCAGCCCCCTCTAGAAAAACATTCCATGACTGCATGAGACTTTGGGGAGATATCTAGACACAGAGCACAAGCGGAGGGTTCTGGGTGTGAAGCTGGTCTCTGCCACGATGGGTGCACATTCGTACGTGAAAGCAAATGGAGGACGGGACTTAAACCCCTTGAAAGACGACAGGAAGAAAACAGCACCAAACAAAGAAAAAGAAAACGAAATTGATCTAGTCAGAACTTTATGAACTTCCATATCAGAAGGAGGGCATCAAAGAAAGGCAGAGTTGGAGTTTAGATCTGAGATGTTTGTTGAGCCTCGTGTGCTGAGGCCTGGTCTGTAGCCCGTAGCATTACTGGGGAGGGGTAGAAAATTTAAGAGGTTGTGGAAATTAGGTCACTGGTGGGTCTATCCACGAGTTAATGGGTATTAGGTCACTCCCAGCACAGGGCCTCACCCTTACCAAGGCACCATCAACGGGAAATGCCACCGACAGCACCAGACTTGCTGTATTGTGTGAATTTAGGATTTTGGAGCAGTTGAGGAAAGAGTCAACAGAGAAGCGACAGAGAATCTCATGGCCAGGGTCACCCCTTCCAAAGTGGCCCCCAAGCATGGCCTGGCTCCAAAGAGTGACGTCGGTTACCCAGCTGCTCGGTCCTAATGGTCTGGCTGGCATTCTCTGAGGACGTCAGTAAGGCGGCCAAGGTGCTGCTTTCCACGCTCTCCAGGAGGACCGTGGCCAGCGTGGACTTCTCCTCCCTGGTGAACTTGGTCCATGTGGGTGTTTGGTTAAGCACAGAGGCAAAGCTCTCAGTCTTACTCTGCAAGAAAAGATAGATTTGTTCCTTCTCTTTCTCAGTCCTCTCCTTCCTGCATTTCCCGTCAGTCTCTTCCATCCTTTAAAATTCCTCCTCTCCTCCTCCTCCTCTCCTCTCCTGCCGCCCCACTCCTCCATCTGTATCATTGATCACTTAACATGTGTCCACTCTCAGGTGGACACTGGACGGAGGCACAGCCAGAGCAGCGTGAGGAGAAGCCAACATCAGCCTCCACTGTCTGACTCAAGGAGACTTATCTCAAGATGATTTCTGGAAATGCTAAGTGTCCAGCAAACCGGTCAAATTAAGGAAGGTGAAATCTGACTGTGGGACGGTAAGCAGCTGCTAAAGAGGCATGCGTAGTGCAGCTCTACGTATAAACAAGCCGTAACTGACTGAGCAAACACAGGTACGAATACCATGTATTCACTATCCACGTGCCTAATAAAACATCAGTTTAAAGATTTATACTTATGGTGTGCATGTTTCTGGCCCATAAAATAAGAATAATGCACACTTGTTATGAGCTAGATATTTTGAGAGCAAGAGAGAGAGAGAGAGAGAGAGAAAGAAAAAGATACCAAGACACAGAGATCTTATATATATATATATATATATATATATATATATATATATTAACTTGTTTAATATTGAGACTATATCTATGAAAGAGTAGCAATTATTTCCTGGTTTGATGTGAGGAAACAAAAATTTGTGTCTAGCAGGTGGAATAAGCAATCTGGAAATTTTCCAGGCCAGCACCAGAAGCTAAATTCTTAATTACTGTCCTAAACTTTTCATAGCAAATTGTCGAGATATGAATCATGTATGTGTATATACATTTACTGAGTAAAAAGAGAGAGACATATCTAACTAACACTGATTATGTCTGAGAAACACAATCAAGGTAAGAATAGCAATAAAACAGTAGTAGCGATGTTAAACTAATCCCCCTTTTACTGTTATTGTCAGTAAATTGACTATAACTTGTGATTCTAAACCAAGCCAGACAAAGTATGAAAAGAATTCAGAACCTAATAAACAGAGGAGAGAAATGAATCAAATCCCATTGGATCACAAAAGATGGTATGCAGGAATCTAACTATGGAGAAAAGTTCCTACCTGTCAAAATTAGACAGCAAAAATACAAAAGATTTCTAGCAAAGTGGGATACTGTGAAATTTGAGGGTTGATTGTCCACAGGAAGCAAGATCTCCAGTGCCAACCCCTTTCCTGAAAGGCTTGAGTCGTGGGTCCACCTCCTCCACAGCATGGCAAGAAACTCTCAGCCAGAAGCACCCGGGAGAATGTGGTCCCTGATTCTATGGCTGATACAATCTCCCCACAAAGCCCCTGAAAAACGAGACCTGATTCTTCTAAGGTGGGAAACTTGTTTTCTATGCTCAGGAAAAAAATGACATATATGCAAATCACAAATCCATAGCTGTAATACCATTTGTGTTCAATTTAGAAGGTTTTGAGCTCTTTATACTAAAAGTCTGGAAACTTCTGTGATGTATGAGGTATGGAACAATTTGGTACATTAGGGAACCACAAAATCTCATTAGAAAATGCAACCCGATTTATGATTTTAATGGGATCAATTTTCAAGAATGTGGCTGCTTATATACTACTGTTTGGAGAACCTGAATTATTTTGTTTTACATATATATACATTCTGTTTTTTCTAACAGAAAATGGCCTCCCCAGCCAGTAAACTCAGTCTCTTAGTTGCCCAGGTAACAGTTCCTGTTCCAGTTCTGGTTGCTTCTGTCACTGTGATGCACATTGTAGAAACCAATCCCCAATTGACAAGTCATTCTGCCTCTGTACTTCCTGCCTGCATATCTCATATAAGCCCTAGACCGCCAGGAATCATGCCCATCAACATAAATAAATCTGCCTTCAGATCCTAGGTGTTGTTTCAGCGTTTCTGTTTGCTGTAATATATATTAGATTAATTGGAATTTAGAGTCAGTTGAAGGACCTGAACTGTTAGATTTGCAAGTATTCCTCATTAGGTATTTGATAGGGAAGGGAAACAAGACTATGAAATGTTTCAGGGGGTTTAAACAGGGTTATTTACTTATGAAAATTTAGTCTGAAAGCTACATGCATGTACACTTCATAGACGTGCTGAATTAATTTTCAATGAACCAAACTACATATGAAAATTTTATTTTTATAACAAAAACAACCAAAATCAATGTCTTATTATCCACTAAAAATATTTTAAAAATAAAATAACATGCGTAAATTGAACTTACAGATTTAAGAAAAGCTAGGCATGCTTGCTTACAACCCTAACGACCTAGCAATTTCTTGGTATGTGTCACGGAGAAGATTCATGGTCACACTAAACAAAAGAATTGTACGTGAATGTTTCTCACAGTTCTATTGACAACCGCCAAAAGCTGGAAACAGTTTAAATGCCATTCGAAGATGGACAGATTAAAAATTGCGGTATCTTCATAAGAAAGAGGTGTTACTCAGCCAGGGACAGGGCTGAAACACGTATTCATGCAAGGACACGGACTGATGTTGAGCAGTCAGTGAAAGGAATCAGACGAAAAGGGACAAATACTGTCTGATGCCCCCAGGAGGTCCACGGGGTGCAGGGTAGAAAGGTGGGTGCCGGGGACCGCAGAGGGAGACGGGGACCAGCTATTTAATGAGTAGGGGGTTTCCTCCGGCGGGGGTGGTGTTAGGGGTGTGGTATAAATGTCCTGCGCTTACAAAGTCAAGACAAGTGTGCAGCACTGTGAATTTCTAAATGTCGCTACCAGCTAATAAAAAGAAGTGTGACTATTAGTAAACAACATGCATGAATTTCAAAGGCACTAGATTAGGAAGGAAATAAAAACAGCCTCAAAAGGTCACACCCTGTAGGATCCCATTAATAACACTCTTGCAGAGACAGACGCGGGGGAGAGTGGGTGAAAGATTACAGGGTTGGGGGGAAGGAAGCTTCTAAATATAACAGGGAGAGGTCCAGGGAAGTCTCAGAGGAAATGAAAGGGGACCATATCCTCACTAGGGGGAGTTGCACAACCCTGCTCAGGTTCTCACGGGACTTACAGTCAACATCGGAGATGCTCATGTGACAGGACAGTGATTTTTAAAAGCTCCCAGCTGTGGTGAGTTAAAGGTGAGCCCACAGCGCAGTGACCACGAAGAGGACTTTCTCAACCCCAGATGTTCGAGAGTATAACCCAAGGACAGAGACGCCCTCCCTACCTTCAGGGACACCATGGTGGTCTTGTTCTCACAGGCTTCGTCCAGCAGGCTGACGGTGGAGTTTATGAGGCTACAGAAGGAGACCTGTGTCCCCCCACCCCGAAGAAAGAGCGTTGGTCAGGCCACCCCCAGACTCTGCATCTAGGGCTGGGGTCGCCCAGCCCGGCAGGTGGGGTAACGTGAGCTCCCCTGTCTCCAGAACCCTCACAGAAATAAAACGCAAGAGGCCAGCTGTTCAGAACGCTGGGTAACACACACCGAGGGGTGGCCCCAGAGGAGGAGTGCGGCTTCCACGACTGTGGACTGGCTACCCACAGCCTCCGGGTAACTAGAAGGTGCCCTCCTGTGATCGGTCTCTTCTGCATGCCTGGGTTGAAGTATTGCACGTACCATATTACAGATCAACAAAAATTAAGTGTGCAAACTCGAGATATTTGCTGCACAAGAACGTATTAGAATCATATGTGTTTGCGGGGTACAAAATGATGTTCCGATACATGCACGCGCTGTGTGAGGGTTACATCAAGCTAATTAACATAGCCCTCGCCTCAAATGCTTATCGGTTTTTGCAGTGGGGCTATTTGGAATTCATTCTCGATGATTTTGAAATATCCAATTAACTGTGGTCATCACACTTGTTCAGTGGATATTTAAAAACTTATTCTGCTTATGTACCTGCAACTTTGTGCCCTTTCACCACTAGTTCTCCATCCATACACTCTCTCTCTGTCCTCTGTCTCTCTGTCTCTCTCTTTCTCTCTCTCTCGTCTTTTTGAGGCAGGGTCTCGCTATGCAGTTCAGGCTGGCCTTGAGCTCACTTTGTAGCCCAGGCTTGTCTCAAACTTGCAACAATCCTCCTGCCTCGGCCTCCTGGGATTACAGGTGTGAGCCACCACACCTGGTTTAAGTGACAATTTCTGCACAACACTGTAAATACCCTAAATTCCACTTAACTGTAAACACTGAAATTACTAAAATGGTAAATTTTATGTTGTCTTTGTTTTGCCAAATTTTGATTTTGACCAAACTAGACAGAAAATTGGTGACCTATGGTGTGTGTGAATTTCAAAGCTAATTTATAAGTTCCTATATAGAATTGTGACATCAGTTCTTGAGGGTAACATGAAGTGTTGCTAATTTTGATATTGCATTAGGTAATCAAGATGTCCAAATTCCTCTGCGTGGCTTCACAGTGTCTCTCACCCCCCTGTATCTCTCAGATCAACACCGACACCTTTGTTGGCAGTGAGCCTCCAAAAAGTCTCCCATCTGAGTAAAGCAATCTCAAAGTTTTATACCGGTTAATTACCTTCTCTTCAGAGTTTCCTTTGCAGCTATACTTGGCCATGTGACTGATTTCTGGCCAACATGTACAAGCAGAAGTGATAATGTGGCATAATCTTAAAGGAAAAAGGCTATACTTTCCCTTTCCCTTCTCCTCTTCCTGCCAGCTGTAAAGCAGATGCAATGGCAGGAGCCGGAGCAGCCACATTGAGCCACAAAGCGAGAGTATCTTGCTGATAGTGGCAGCATTACAGAACCATCGAATACACTCTCCCTTGTGGACTGTCGGGTTGTTACACACCTGCTCTCTGTTTTAGGACACCATTATTTCCAGCTTTGTCAAGACGGCAAAACAACAACATGCCGAAGTAGCCTCTTGGGAAACCTCAGGACCTTTCCCCCAGTACTTACATATTTAGGGTCCACGGCTCTCCCTTCTCGACAGTGCTGGGCCTCTTTATTGTAGGGAATCACATCTTCCCTACATTTGAATGGGACCCCTAGGTGGGAAACAAAAGCAATCAAGTCAAATTGCGATCGCAGCAAGATGTGAACCCAAGGGGCATCTGGGTTCATCAACTCCCTGGTGAGAATCTGTCCCTGGTCACAGCGCACAGCACAGGATGAACCATCTGCAAACCGACCGCAGCGTGAGGGACCGAGGGAGAGCAGCGACCAAAAAACGATGAAGAGGACGGGGGACGGTTTCACGGGGGTCCCAGAGAACGGGAAAATGATGGCAGATACGGCTGAGCGGTACTTACCAGGAGGGCGGGTTTGTAAGCAGGAAAAAAATAAAAGACCAAACACCGAGTGCTTCCCTGGCAGGAGGACACAGAAAGATGGGGTGGGGATTGTGTGGGTGACACAATGGCATTGATGACGTTGTCATCCTTATTTGAGAAGGGCCTCAGATCCATTTATCTTGTTATACATCATTGCAGCCACTTAAGTATATATTTTTAATGTATACAAATCCTGTCATTTAAATTCATAAGCCAACTGTAGTTTTATGTTGTTCTCGAGGATGAAAAGACACTAGACTGCTTTGCATAGCACTGGACCCTGAATAATCTGAGCTCTTCCCACCTCCTCAGACACATCTCATGCCACTTCTGCCTTGTTCTTACTCTGTGTGAGCCTCAGGACCTTTGCACATGCTGTATCCTCATGTGAATGCCTACTTCTCCTTGGAGCTGCTGCTGGAATATCACTTGCTCAGAGCATATGAAATATCTCACTGTTTGCCTCAAAACATACTCTTCTGTGTCACTTGTTGGCATTCCTCTTGGTTATTACTACTAATTAGCTACGTGCTCTCTGATCCCTTCCCTTGGCCAGAAACTACATAAAAGCAGGTAGTACGCCCATCAAAACCAGGATTGAATACTTAACTGCTTGGTGCAGTGGACGGCTTAATTAATTAATAGTTGATCCAAAACCAGCATATCGAATGAGTGGATTAATAAGTGAATAAAAAAAAGCAAAAGGAATCCCGTATGCGGACGAGGTGACAGTGGGAGAATGGAGCAGAGGTTTGACAGAACGAGGACTTTTCAAGCCAAGCAAGACAGCGGTTCCGCAGCCAACACGCACAAGGAGATGATTACTTCTGCAGCTGAAGTTGCCGTGTGTCCTGGAACCTTCTGGATTGGGCCGGAAGCCTGGTGAGCAGCCACAGCTGTAGGAGCCCGGGACATTGATGCAGACAGAATGTGGGCCGCACCGTGCTGGGTGTTGGGAGCATTCGTCCACATCTGCAAAGAATTCAAGGATGTCAGGGAACTCAGAGGAACAAGGCAGGACTTCTTTCCCGGGCCACTTTCTGGCCAAACCTCCACTCACCCTCACAGGTCACTTCTCGGTCTGTGAAATTCGATTGTCCCTTGCTGGGTGCGAAGCCACGGTGGCAGGTGCAAAAGTAGCTCCCAAGCGTGTTGGTGCAGCTGGCGTTGAGGGGGCATGAAGAACTGTCACACTCATTGATGTCTGCAGGGCAGAGAGTGGGTGTGAGCTAAGAGCTGACCGTGTGTCCAACCAAACCTGTTTCCCCTTCCAAAGCCAGGTCGCCCCTTTCTTCACGAAGAGGGTGTGTGAGACCTGCATCGCTCCCTGGTTGTGTTACTGTGTGAAAATCCTGACCACGATGGGCAGTCTTTTGACTTGCCTGGGACACACTGGGCCAGGAGGAATTGTCTTGGGCCACATACAAAACAGAGAACCCGGTTAATGTAGGTAAGGAAGGAAACTTCCTTCTTGATAGTACTGGACGGGAAGCCCAAGTTTAGTAATTAAATGGAGAACTCACCTAACTGCTTGATAATCATAGACGCCCATCTTCACGAGCACATGCATGTAGGTAGTTTGGAATACTATGATTGGCGACTGCTGTATTTTATAAGACAAGTCACACAGAATCACGTGCTATCTGACGCACAGAGGCTTTGCTTTGGCTGACCGCGTGCGGGGCTTCAGGAAACACCCTTCCTCTCCTACTCTGAGATCTGCTGTTACCTACACGGTTCACACCCGGGTACCACACCACTGAGCCGTGAAGCAGATTGCCCAATAGCACACAGTGGTGTAAACATGATGATCTTGTTGGGTTGCTTTACGAGTTGTCCAGGCTCCAGTGCAGCCCATGGGCAGTGGGTTGGACACATCTGGACACAGACTATGCTTAGAGAAACCTGGGCGATATCCATCAATCATTTGGCCTTCCGATGCAGCTGAGAGGCTGTGGCTACCTTACATGGCATAATGTTTTACGAGTAACTTTCTAATGAGGAGGGATGTCCCCTAAAATAATAACAAAAGGTGTAACAAAGAAAATACATGAGCCAGTAACATCCATTATTGACGATCCATACTTACATGTGCTACCTAGTACATAACCGACAGTGCAGTAAAATCTATCATGCCAGTATCCTTGTAAACATGCAAGTGATGCACTGTGCTAGAAGACCCACAACATTGCTAGGCAACAGAAATATTTCCCCTGCATTCCACTGTAATCTCATTGGACACCACCACTGTATATGTGGTCCATTAGCCTAGAAAATGGCGGCCCAGCCAGAAACTACATTTCCCAGCATCCTCCAGTGAGACATTCTGACTAGTCTTAACTCATGGAATGTGGGAAGTGAGGATATGTGTCACATTTGTGCCAAAGTGCTTAAGAAATGAGTGTGACTTCCACCTTCTCTCTTTCTTCCCTGTGGCTGGAACTCAAAAAATATCTTTGGCAACTGGGTCCAGTTGTGCATTCCTGTGAGCCCTCAAGAAGTTGAACCAAGAGGATCTTGAATTCAAGCCCAGCCCAAATAATTTAGCAAAGCCTTGTTTCAAAATAAAAATAAAAATAAATAAAGGGCTAGGGATGCAGCTCAGTGAGAAAGCCCTGGATTCAATGACCAGTATGCATTGAAAAAAGTATGCACAAAATAGTTTCTGAGCATTGCTAATGTCCCCTGTATGAAAAATCACTCTCTAGACGAGATCTCCTCACACTCTCACTCAGCACCCACTGCCTCACCCACTGCCCTTAATGGGGGTTCAAATCCCAGCCGGTCCACATCATTGCTGTATAGCCCTGGAAAAATCATGTCACCTCTTGCTCCTGGACCCCCATTTTCTCATCTCAAAATGAGCACCAGACTCATTTCCCTTACGGTCTTGTAATGAGGAGGGAGAGGTGAGCACAGAAATGATGAAGAGCTGGATGTCTGTACCTTTACAGTCAGAGCCAGAGGAGCTGAACCCAGCCTTGCAGTGGCAGCTGTAGCTTCCCACGGAGTTGACGCAGTCAGAATGCTTAGGGCAGTATCCAGTTATGAGACACTCATTGATGTCTGACGTGGAGGCAAGAGTGAGGGAACAGAGATTAGATATCTAAAGTCGGACAGTAACGCACTCATCCTGGCATTGCTTGACACCCTGAAAGTGTGTCCTGGCTTTTGCACAATCCAGCCATCTGCTGTAGAAGAAAAACCGTTAGGCAGACAGCCGTGCTCACACCTCCCTACCATGTCTTTGCACCCTGAGTTAGGACCACAAGGTGGCAGGCTTTCAGAGCATTCATTGGTATCTGACAGTGAAAGAGATGGAAGAGAAAATTTTCGTCTTCTTGCATAGCAGATTGTGTTTTCTGAAGGTGAGGGAAGTCATATCTCCTGCTCCAAAGGCTCTTCATTCAGAGTGGCTTTGGCAGTCCTTCCTTCCAGTTCCGGAGTCTGTGCCCCGCCCCTTGAATCTGAGCATGATGGGTATCGATGGAGCTTGTGATACTAGATAATAAGTGTAGCATCCCTTCTACCTCGCTTCCTTGAGACGCTCAGTGTTGGAGAGTAACCGCCATATTGCAAGGGAGATCAATGATTCACGTACTTCACAGTGATGAGGGATCAGAAAGAAAAATGGGGGGGAGAAAAAAGGAAGAGAAAAAAGGGAGGAAGGGAAATGAAGGAAGGAAGGAACAAAGGAGGAAGGGAGGGAGAGAGTGAGAGAGAGGGAAGAGCTGAGAAAAGAAGGAATGAAAGAAGGAAAGAAAGGAAGGGAACAGAGATGGAGGAAAGAGCCAAACAAGAAAGGGAAGAAGAGAGGAAGGGAGTCTGCTGTAGGAAATTTGAAGCAGACAGTGGAGGAATTCCAGATTTTTTTCTTGAGGCAGGGTCTCACTGTGTAGTTCAGCCAGGTCTCAAACTTTGTAGCCCAAACTGATCTCAAACTCAAGGCAATCCTCCTGCCTCAGCCTCCCGAGTGCTGGGATTACAGGCGTGCGTTACCACGTCCGGCCTGTGGATTCAGCAGCGTCTCTAGCCCCTACCTACAAAACGCCACCTGCAGCCCTCTCTCCTGCCACCTATCACTGGTCGTGATGATCAAAGATGTCTCTGGATGCCGGGCTTGGGGCTCAGGCCTCTTAACCCAAGGTGTTCTGGAAGCTGAGTCAGAAGGATTGCAAGTTTCAGCCTGTCTTAGGCAATTGAGATTCTCTCTCAAAATAAAAAGGGGAGGGAGCCTAGGCATATCACTCAATGTGAAGACCCTTGGTTTAATTCCTTTGCAAAAAACAATACTAATCTCTGGATGTTGCCAGAATATCTTTGGAAGAAAAATCACTGTAGGAACAGTCTCATTCTTTCCAAGTGCAGTTGACATGCACTCCTCAAAAGCTCAAACCCCAGCCGGACCGCTTACTTCACAGCCCTGTAACCACAGCAAACTGACTCCACCTCTCTCTGCCCCAGTTTCCTCATCTCTAAAGTGAGAGCCACAATCCCTTGTTCTTATGGTCTTTTAGTGAGGTGATCCTTATTTAAACTGGGCGGGGAAATGACCCAAAGCTGGCCGCCCACACCTTTACAAATGGGGCCCCAGGTCATGAATCCGGGCTGGCAGCTGCAGCTGTAGTTTCCCGGGGAATTAATGCATCTGGCATGTTCAGGGCAGATCCCGCTGGCGAGGCACTCGTTGATGTCTGTAAATGAAGAAAAGAGTCAACAGAGATTAGACACCTAAGTTTGGCACCTGGCACCTGGCACCTGGCACCTGGCACCTGGCACTGGGTCTGTCCAGGCTGATGCTTCACCTGCAGCCCAGGCCTGCAACTAACCAGGCCTGACTCGATCTTGTCTTGCCTAAACTATCTCAGGTCCTGAAAACCGAGATCCGCTGCTTTTCATTTGTTTTGAGAACGTACTTAGTTGCTCATGCAAAGGGTTCTATTATTTCCCCTTACAGTATCATCATCGTGACAGCAAAGGCAGCAGTTTGCTCATCCACCAAGACCCACAGGCACTTGGAGAGGAGGTGAACACAGCTCAGCCCCCGGAAGGTGACTTGAAGGAGACGCCCAGAGTTCCGCTAACAGAAGCGTTTGGAATAAAAAGCAGAGTTGCTTCTCAGTGCTGGCACAGCTCACAGCCCAAATCTGGTGTACACATCATCTTGGGAAAAGTTCAAATCCCTCCAAGGGAAGAAGCCGGTATAACCTGGGCTGCCCACTGGCAAGCAGTTGGCACCCCGCCTAGCACCCACTGCCTAGGTCTTCACGCCCCTCCCACTGGGAGACGCAGTGTGAGTGTGACATTTGCAAGAACCTTCATCCCAGATATAAAAGCACCACCCACCGAGCTCCTATCCTCTTTCTTTCTCTTTCTTTCTTTCTTTCTTTCTTTCTTTCTTTCTTTCTTTCTTTCTTTCTTTCTTTCTTTCTTCCTTTCTTCTTTCTTTCTTTCTTTCTTTCTTTCTTTCTTTCTTTCTTTCTTTCTTTCTTTCTTTCTTTCTTTCCTGTGCTGTTGTCTCTCTCCTTGTCTCTGAACTCTTTGCTTCCTGTTCTTCTTCCTTTTCCCTCCTCTGTTACTCTACATCCTAGCTAATTTGTCATCATGCCTGCTTCCCTGTCTTCCTGCGGAAGTGTGAGATGTTGAAAATGAGTTTTAAATTAAATGTGGTTCTGTAACTGTAGTTGTTCTGTCCCAGCATTAAAGTGATCTGGAAAGAACCTAATGCACTGAGTAGGTTGGACAGGTGAGTGAACACACACACACACACACACACACACACACACACAACCAAAGCCAGTGTCACAGCACCAGGACATGTACACTAAGACCCCACAGCAGCGACGGAATTTTTCTGCCCTAGTTGATCCTTAACCTTCCGCACAAAAAAACTAGAAATATGGAAAAACAAAATGTTCCCCAAAACTATTCCCTCTCCTAAAGCTGATCTCGTGGGCACCAAAGTGAGGAGCTTCATGTAGAGAACTCAAAAACCCGATGGTTAACATATTTGAAGAAGGAAACAAGCCAGTGTGTAGGTGTTCAGTGAGGCCCAGGAATGTAAATAAACAGTCAGTGAGCTTATGGAAGACGAACAGAGCTGGCTGAATTAAAGAAAAAGCAGGCTGAGACCGTTTTAGTAAAGAACTCGAGGGGATGAAAACAATCACAGAGAAATGAAGCAAAAATGAAAAAACGCCATGGAAAGCCAGACCAGTGGCTAATCAGAACTGCTCAGAGCAGAGGAAGAGAGAAAGGTGGCGCGTCATCTGCTCGGCGATACCTTAAAAGAAGAAAATACAAAAGGCTGGTTCAAGAGCTCTTAAATGGCTCTAAAAGAACTAAGCTAACAATTATGAGTCAAGGAAGGGTTGGGAAGAGAACTAGCATTGTGAAACATGGGTTCAGTGAAATCACTCCCCAAAACCTACCTAATTTAGAGATTGAAATGTATCCCACATACATGAGGCATTTAGAACGGTAAATAACAGGAGAAAAGCACAAATTCTCCACCACATCATCATCATTAAAATCTTAGAAATGCTAGTATACTGGTCAGCCTTAAAGGAGAAAATCTGACATGTTTGCTACATGGATAGACTTGAAGGACATTATTTTAAGAGAAATAAACCAAATTGGGTGTGGTGGCACATGCCTGTAATCCCAGCACTCGGGAGGCTGAGACAGGAGTATTGTTGCAAGTTTGAGACCAGCCTGGGCTGCAAAGTGAGCTCAAGGCCAGCCTGAACTGCATAGCGAGACCCTGTCTCAAAGACCAAAAAAAAAAAAAAAAATTAAGTTAAATAAGTCAGACACACAAGCTTAAATGGCATTGTTTCTATTATATGAAGATAAATGGATATATATGAATATATAATATACATAGATATAGGACAAAATAGAAGAGAGATAAATAGGGAGATCTTTTTCAAATGGATGGGGAGGAAGGGGAGGGAAAAGGGAGGGAAAAAATGAAAATAGAGCTTTTGCAAGGGGACCAAGAGTTGGAAGAAGTAGGGAAAGAGGGGAGAAGTAGAAAACAAAAGAATTAAGATGTGTTACGGACATGTACTGAGTCCCCACAATACATGTGATCATTGTGTACCACAAACATGTACTAATTTTAAAAAGAGGAAAAAATAAACAATGGCAGATCATGGAAACTGATTCTAACAGGTGCTAGGTGACTCAGAACCACCCTAAGAATAGCAGGAGTTAAAGAAAAAAATTAGAAAATAGCACAAAAGGTTTAAAACTTTATTTAAAAACATCATAGGAAAATTTCCAAGTATGAGGAAAGAATTCAACATACAGGTAAACACGGCAAATAAAACAGTGAATATCCATGATCAGAAAACAACTCCCTGACACATCACAGGTAAAACCCCAGGAGTCCAACATAAGGACAGAATTTCAAAAGCAGTTAGAGAAAAGCAATATATTACTTATAAAGATAAACCTATTAGAAACACAGAGGATTTCACAACATAAACTTTAGAGGCCAGGAAAGCTTAAAGTTTTTCAAACCCTAAGAGAAAACAACTTTCAAATCAGATGTATACATCCTGCAAAATTATTTTTTGAAATTGATGGAAAAAGAAAGATTCTCATGACAAAGCATTTTAAGAAATTGATGACTACCAAATTGAAACTCCAAAAAAAAAAAAATTCCAGGATATCCTAGGTAGATACGAGGTCAACACCAAAGAGTCTAAGAATCTATTTTCCATGTCCATTTCCATCAGGATTCCATTTTCAGCAATGTAAAATGATGCAGTGACAGGAGCCGGTTAATATTTTTCAGAAATATCCCTCAGTGCAAATGGTCTCAACTCCCAAATCAAGAGACACAGCATGACAGGTTGATTTTTTTAAACATGAGGTAGGGTGGTATGTTGCAAGAAACACGCCTAATCCATTAAAAACAACTCAGAGACAAAAACTATAAGGACGGAAAATTCCATGCAACAGGAGCCCCAAAGCAAGCAGGAGTAGCTATCCTATTTTCAGACAAAGTGAGCTTCAAGGCAAAACAGATCAGAAGAATGCTACTATATACTGGTAAAGGGAACAATTCAGCAGGAAGAGATAACACCTGTAAATATATACGCACCAAATACTAGCACACCCAACTCCATAAACCAAATACTACTGGACATAAAACATCAGATAAGCATCAACAGAGTAATAATGGGGGAATTAAATACTCTACTGTCACAGGTAGAACATTCAGACAAAATCAATAAAGAAGTATCAGAGTGGAACCACACTTTGAATGAATGAATTTAATAGATATCAACAAAGTGTTCCACCCAACGGAGACTACACATTTTTCACAGCAGCATATGGAACTTTCTCCAAAATAGACCACATATGTCGATCATAAGGCACTCAGAGAAACACAAAAGTCAAAACACAGCACAATGAAACTAGAAAACCCATGGTAAAAATCACAGAAATTACCAAACACATAAAGATTAAGCAGTCCACAGTTGAATAATCAAGGAGTCAGAGAAGAAGTCACAAAGATCAGATAAATACCCATACAGTAATAATATGGCAAATATTCCTAGAGCCAAACGATAATCCTTGTGCAACATACAAGGACCCATGGAACACAATGAAAACATTCAAGAGGAAAACTCATAGCTGTCAATGCCCACATTAGAAAACCTGAATAACCCCCCAAAATACCCAAAGAGCACACCTTAATGTCCTAGAAAAACAAGAACAGTTGAAACTAAAATTGGCACAAAGAAGAAAATTTAAAAGATCAGAGTAGAAATTAATAAAACTGAGATTGAAAAATAATGAAAAGAATCAATACATCAGAAACAGTTCATCAAAAGGATTAACACAATAGACAAACTTGTAGTCAAACTTACCAAAAGAAGGAAAGAAAAAACCATGTTAATGGAATTAGAATGAAAAAAAGGCAAAATAACAATGGTCACCATGAAAATCCAAGGATTATAGATGACTACTTCAAATACCTGTATTCCAGTAAATTGGAGAATCTAGAAAAATGGGTAGATTTCTAGATACATATATATTACCAAAATGGAACCAAGAAGATATAAAAACCCCTAACAGTCCATAACAGGACACTGAAAAGTCATTTTTTGAAAAGCACACATAAAAGCAAAGATTGGGACACTATAGATTCATCACTGAATTTTACAAGAACATCAGTAAAGAGCTAAGGACAACATTTGACAAATTCTTCCATGAAATTGACAGACAGGAAACAATAAATGTAATATATCACATAAACAGAAATAATATAAGTTTTCATGTAATATATCACATAAACAGAAAAATCACATGGTCATCTCAATACATGCAGAAAAATCCTTTGACAAATTCTAACATCTCTTTGGCAACAAGCTATATATAGAAGGAAGTTCCTCTAAAATGATAAAAGCCATTTACGACAAACCCACAGCCAAGATCATACTAAATGGGTAAAAACTGAAAGCTTTTTAGGAGCAATGCGAAGATTTTTACTATCATTACTCCTGTCCAATATAGTACTTGAAACATCAGCCAGTGCAATTAGGCAAAACAAGAAAATAAAAACGAATTTGACTAGGAAAAGAAAAAGATAAAATATCGTTATTCACAGTTGACATGATCCTTTACACAAAAGACCCCAAAATTCCACAAGAAGACCCCCAAATACAGAACAGTGGCAGGAAAGAAAAGATCCACGTCAGTGCAATTAGAAATAAAAAGGTGAATCGCACCATGAAATCCAGATGGCCAGAAGAAAACTACTTTTAAAATGTCATATTCCAATAATTTGAAGACTCTAGAAGAAACGGATACATTTCTAGACACATATGACTCACCAAAATTGAAATAAGATGTAGAACTCTGAACAGACCAATAATAGACCGTGAAATTGAGGAAGTAATAAAAACTCCAGCGCAATTCACATTAGCTGAATCTTGGAAACCGCCTATATATATGTCCATCAGCAGATGAACGGATAAAGAAAATGTGCTATCTACACACAGGGAAGTACTACTATGGTGTAAAGAAAGATGAACTGGAGTCACTTGTAAGAAATGGATGCACCTGGAGACCATGATGTTAAGTGACATAAATCGGACACACGTGCTTAAATATGATGTGGTTACGCTTAGATGAAAAACTCAAAATGCAAATAAAAAGCAAAACAAAAAGGTAGATACTAGAAAGTAGGGAGATAGATCTTTGTCAAAGGGGAAAGGGACTCACAGGGAAAGGGTAGGCAGGGAAAGGGGATGAATAAAGGAATTAAGATGTGTTATGTACATGTACCAACTCCACATTGCATACTGCAAACACATCTAATAAAGAAAATGATGTTAAAAAACTCTCCCAACAAAGAAAAGCTGCAGACCTGCTAGACGCACTGCTGAATTTTCCAGAACTAACATCAGTACTCCTCAGATTCTTCCATTAAATTGAAAGGGGAACAGTACTGTCAAACTCATTCCCTGCAGCTAGCGTTACCCCATACCGAAACCAAGTGAAGACTACCACAAAAGAAAGCTGCAGGCCAATACCTTCCATGTACATAGACATAAATAAATCAAGAGGATACTGGAGAGCATAATGCAACAAATGAAAAAAAGATTAAACACCGTGACCAAATTAACTTCATGCCAGGAGTGCAAGGATGATCCCACATATGCAAATCAGTAAAGGTAATATGCCAGCCAATCAGAAGTCAGGATAAAACCCACATGACCAGAGCCAGGCCTGGTGGTGCACACCTGTAATCCCAGCACTGGGGAGGCCGAGGCAGGAGGATCCTTGCAAATTTGAGACCAGCCTGGGCTACAAAGTGAGCTCAAGGCCAGCCTGAACTGCATAGGGAGACCCAGTCTCAAAAACACACACACAAAAAAAACAGTCATGAAAGATGGCGGACTGATAAGCAGCAGGTTACGGAGCCTCTCTGAGAGAGACAGCTCAGATGCCAGAATAGAACATCCTGAAGAGACGGGGACAGAGGGAGATGGATTCTCTCAACCCAGGAAGAAACTGAAGGGAAAAGAGCTGCTCAAATAGGAAGGCCCAGGGGCCTGGGGTTTAGCTCAGCGGCATAAGTGCCTGCTTGGCAAACATGAGGTCGTGAGTTTAATCCCAGGTACAAAAAAAAAAAAAAAAGGAAGGAAGGCCCAGGGCTACCATTAGAGAAGCTAAGATCAGCATTACGCACTGCCTGAATTCCTGCCGCCAGGTCTGGTCTGAGCCGCCCAGCGTGCAGCCCACCCAGAGCCACCGAGAACTCCAGCCGCCCACGCTAAAGTCGGGCATCAGGGAGCCCAACGGAGAGCGGAGCTAGAGAGGGACCCGCATTAACCCGAGGTGAGTGCTGGGAATAAGACCCTCCACGGGAAAGGGGCGGCCAACTGGACGACATGCTGGAGTCAGGCAGGACAGCCCAATCGGGGAATGTCAATGACTTCAGTTGGTTGCTCCCCTCCCAGAGCAGATTGGTGGGATCTGCTTGGCCTGGGTCACACCCCTAACTGGGACCCAGTAAGTCATCCCAAACTGATTCCCTATGTGCAGCGCGCACTGACGCAGTGAAGGCCCGCGAAGGTTGGCTGCCCCGGAGGGGAGGGACCAGCATACACTGCCCCTGACCGCACCTCAGTGACCGACAGCAAACTGGAGAGGGCAGAAACCCCTAGTCAGCACACTCCAGAAGAACCAAAACCAACAAGGAAAGGGGCTGGGAACTCCACTGTACACTTTTGGAAGAAACCAAAAACATGACAAGAGAAAGAAATAAGAAAAAGCCCCCAGCCCCCAACCCTAAGAATATTGACCCAAGAGAGGTAAACACAAAAGAGATTGAGGACAGCAAACATGCAACATCAAACACGGCATCAGTGGACATAAAGAGGTATCTTCGGGACCTCGTAGATGAGCTCAAAGCTGAAATATTAATTCAAGTGAAGCAAGATGTAAGTAGATTAATAAAAGAAATGCTAAGCACCTCTCAGGAAGACACAGATGGAAGAATGGAGGAACACAAAAGGAGAGAAACGTTCAATGAAGAATATAAAGAAAACCTAGACTACATGAAGCAGATTCACAGAGATTACCAGGAAACTAAAAACTCCACTGAAAGCTGGCAAAACTGCTTGAAAGAAACTAAAGATAGACTATCAAAACTTGAAGACAGGTTTGAAATGTATGATCATGAAAGGAAAGATCTCTTAAAAATAACAAGGAAACAGGCAGTAACAATACAAAGGCTAGAAGACGACAGGAGGATCTATAACCTAAGAATAAAAAAATGTGAATGAAGAAGCAAGAGTAAAAACAAAGGAATTACAAAGGCTATTCACAGAAATTATTAAGGAAAACTTCCCAAGCATAACAAAAGGAAATCATATGCAGAAGTATGAAGCATACAGAACTCCAGCCACCTACAACCAAAACAGAGCTACACCCAGACACATAATAATCAAGATCCCAGAAATTCAATATAAGAACAGAATATTAAAAGCTGTCAGAGAAAAGAAACAGATCACCTATAAAGGAAAACCCATCAAAATCACGACAGACTTCTTGACACAGACCATCAAATCAAGAAGAGCTTGGAGCGAAGTAATCCAAACCCTGAAAAAAAATAATCTCCAGCCCAGATTGATGTATCCTGCAAAACTGTCTCTAGAAATTAATGGAGAAACAAGAGGCTTCCATGACAAAGAGGAACTGGGGGAATTTGTGACCACCAATCCAACCCCACTAGAAATACTGAAGGACATTCTAGACAGAGAGAGAAAAATACCAGGATTTCAGGAACAGTGGCAGAGAGGCCTCAATGAATGGGGCAGACAGTGGAATGAAAGAGGAAAAATAGACAACCAAAGACAGAAAAATAGAATAGCAGAAATGAGGCAGAGAAGGTTGGCTGTAATCTCTAACATAGATGGATTTGATATGCTAACAAAAAGAAACACAGGCAGAGTAGATCAGGAGATAGAGTCCATCGAGATGCTCTTTATTGGAAACATAATTAACCTGAAAGAGGGTTTATGGACAGAAAGTCAAATATGAGAAAACAATGCTTTATGTGACAGGAGACCAGAGAGAAATAGGGGCAACTCGACCAGTACCTGCAGATAGGTTGAAAAGACATGATACTTTTGTGCAGTAGAGAACTACTCAGCTATAACGAAGGAGAACCTTGAGGCTTATATAGGTAAAGGAGTACAACTGGAGATCAAGCCCAGGAGTCAGAAGGTTCAGAACCAGTTAGGATAAATAGCAGGTTGCTCGCCCCAATCTAAAAACTGAGGTAGTTAGTGGGACCCAAAATGTGCAGTGCACCCTGTGGGAGTGAAAGGGGAGGAATAGTCTAAAAAAGGAAGGCAGAGGATATTGTTAGTAGTGTAAACAGGATTTAAAAATCTACATTATTCTCACCACTCTTTTTAGATGGATTGTATTCTGTTCCAGTTTGCCTACTTACACTAGATTTGAGGGCACGGACAGCTATCCCCAAAATAGCAGGACATATTATGGTAATCATCCTTAATTTCCTATCAACTTAATCTGAAGCCCTGTATAACTTATCCTGTCTTATTATGACTGATCTTATTTGAATCTGGGTTGTTAGATTGCTACTTTGTATGGACTGATTTTATTCAAATCTGTTATGATTGATAGAATCAAGTCTAAGAGTATAGGCAACTACACTGAAGATGACAAGATTCACTAGGATACCCACTCTGGTTTGATTATTACCTGCTTTTGAAGTCTTATAATGTCTCCAATGTTTTGTTTTTATTAATATTGTTATAAACTGCTGAGACATCATAGTAACCATTGTAGTTCACCTTATACTGTGGTTTTATATGACTTTTTCGTTTCATGTTTTTCTAGGAATTTCTTTTGTTTTGTCTTGCTTTGTTTTGTTTTTCCCTCGAATACAAAAAGTATAGATACACATGTAGAGACTCACGCATGCATAGAACTTATAAATAGTTTATGAGAACCAATTATATAACATATGATAAAATGAACAACTACTTTGAAGAAAAAGAGACACTACAGTACCCAGTGCT
This sequence comes from Dolichotis patagonum, assembly GCA_004027295.1. Taxonomy (NCBI): domain Eukaryota; kingdom Metazoa; phylum Chordata; class Mammalia; order Rodentia; family Caviidae; genus Dolichotis; species Dolichotis patagonum. The sequence goes on along the minus strand of PVJX010007406.1, from coordinate 10,164 downwards.
GATTTGGTAGGGTCATGATACGAAATCCAGCAATACTATCATTCTTTGTCCAGAGTGATTTTAGCCTGTTTTGTTTTGTTTAAGTTCAACACACATGAAGGTATGGACAGCTATTTCGAAGAGAATGAGAGACACTATGACAGCCATTCTTGGCTTCCCTATTGTCTGGTCTTGAAGACCTAAAATTCCTTCCTCATCCTGTTCAGATCAGTTCCATACTATGTTGTTTCATGTGAATTCTCTGTATGTGAAGATATGGAAGAAAACAAGAGACAATATGATAGATAGTGAAGATCTCTGATTGTCTTGCTTTGAAATTTATGTCTCTTACATTGCTTTCTTGTATTCTGTTTTGTACTGTTTTGCTGTGTTTAATTTTACTCTCTTAAAAATTAAAAAATATTTTTAAAAAGACAACCCCCCCCAAAAAAACCCCACATGACCATCCCCAAAGATGCAGAAAAAGCATTTGACAAAATCCAATACCCACTCATAGTTAAAAATACACTGGTGAAAACAGAGATAGAAGATGTTTGGTAAAATAAATACACTGGTGAAAACAGAGATAGAAGATGATTTCCCAGGGGGTGAGAGAGAAAAGAAACATACGAGGAGGAAGGAAAATAGGCCCTTACCGAGGACGGGAAGGCTGCTGAAGGGAGGCAGGAACCTTCTGGAAGCTTCCAGAAAAACCACTGGCTTTTTATTTGGAATTTAACAGAGGCAATGCTAAAGGGGCAGGTGGAATGACGTGTTGACAGCTGATAGGAGAAGCCTTTGTGCATGTGCAAAAAGCAGGCCGTTTGGTTTGTGGGTTTGTGGAAAGAACACAAGGGGTGCTGTCCAGTGCCAAAGGGAGCGCCTACATCAGGAAAACCTTACCTGCCAGATGTGGTGTGCACACCAGATTCCAGCACTTGGGAGGCTGAGGCAGGAGAATGTCTTGAAGAAGAAGAAGAAGAAGAAGAAGAAGAAGAAGAAGAAGAAGAAGAAGAAGAAGAAGAAGAAGAAGAGGAGGAGGAGGAGGAGGAGGAGGAGGAGGAGGAGGAGGAGGAGGAGGAAGAGGAAACCTTGCCTTAAACTGATAAGTCACTTTTGACAAACCCACTACCAACATCATACTCAATGGGAAAAAATAGGAAGCATTCCCTCTAAGATCAGGAACAAGACACGGCTGTCCATTCCTGCCTCTCCGATGACAGTCACACAATACTAAGCTTTAGCCTGAGCAATCTGGCAAGAGAAAGAAACCAAAGGGTTATGCACAGGATAACAACAAGTCAAACCATCCTTTTCCAAGGTTCTTTACAAAGAAGACCCCTAAAACACCAGGTGATTCTTAGAGCTAATAAGAAAATATAGCACAGTGGTAGGGTGCAAAACCAACACACAAGTATCAGTAGTGCTGCCACACCCCAAGAATGAATTTACCAAGAGAGAAATCAAGAAAATAATTCTGCTTTTGATGACTTAAAAAATTAAATATCTAGGAATTAACCTAACCAAGGAATTTAAAGATCTTTATAATGAAAACTATAGCAATCTGAAAGACAAAAGAGGTTGAAGAGAACATCAGAAAACAGAAATGCAACCTTTGTACTTGGATAGGCAGATGTTTTGAAAATGCCAAGATGTAAAAAATGATATACAGATTTAATACAATTCAAATCAAAATACTAACAATGCTCTTCAAAGAACTAGAAGAAACAATCCTAAAATTTCTAGGGAACAAGAACTGACCCAGAATAGCCACAGCAATCCTGTCAAAAAAAGAAAGCAGGAGGACATAAAATCTCAGATTTCAAATTATACCACAAAGCTATAGTAATAAAAACAGCATGGCACTGGTACACAAAATGGGCATGTAAGTCAATGAAATAGAACAGATGGCATAGAACAGTATCATACATTTTTACCCATGTTATCTTTGATAAAGAGCTAAAACCAAATAGCCCCTATAAAGAATAGTCTAGAAAAAACTTATTACCAGCTGCTGAAGAATGAGTCTAGACCCACATCTCTTACGCTGTACAAAAATCAAATTAAAATGGATCAGAGACCTAGACATAAATCAGAAATACTGAATCTGCTGCAACATACAAAGCACACATAAAACTCTTGTCTACATGCATAGGGTAAGGTTTTCTGAACAGAAATTCAACTGCATAAGAAATAATGCCAAGAATTAACAACTGGGATCATACCAAATTAAAAAGCTTGTGTGCAGCGAAGGAAATAACCAACCACATGAAGAGACAACTTACAGAATAGGAGAGAATTTTCCAACCACCTCACTGATAGAAGACTGTTATCTAGAATATTCAAAGGACTGAAAAATTTAGACTGCCAAAAGCAGAAGACCGGCCATGTACAGACCGCTGAGGGATTTTCCCGTGAGTTAGTGCCATTCACGGACTGCGGGGAAAGAGAACAAGAAGTCACCAAGAAGCAAGCCCTCCTGCAAATCGGCACCATGCTCACTTGATTTTATTCTCTTTGAAAAAAAAGCAAAAGACCCAATCAATACATGGGCATTTGACTAAATAAATGCTTCTCAAAAGAAAAAGTTCAAATGGCCAATAAGTACATAACTTTTTTAGCATCTTTGAAATACAAATCAAGATAAATGAGATTCTCTCTTGCTCTAGTAAGAATTGCTTTCCTTGGTTGGGGTGTGGTGGCTCATGCCTGTAATTCCAGCACTTGGGAGGCTGAGGCAGGAGGAGTGCCAAAAGTTTGAAGCCAGCCTGAGCTACATAGTGAGTTCAAGGTCAGCCTGCATTGTAGGGTGAGACTTTGCCTCAAAAAAAAATTGCTATCATCGAAAATTCAAAGACAATAAATGTTGGTGAGGATGTAGAGGAAAAGAAATCCTTCTACACTGTTGGTAGGAGTATAAAAATCAGTTTGACAATTGCTCAAAAATACCAGCGTCAGAAATTTCATAGAACCTAACCGTACCTCTCCTGAGTAGCTTCTCAAAAGAGTTAGGAGCATTGCATTTCAGGGATATATACATACTCATGTTTGTAACAGTGCAAGTTGCAATAGCGTAATTATGGAAGTATCCTACATGCCCCTTAACATATGAATGACTCAAGACAATGCAATATATACAATGGAGTACTACTCAGCCATAAAGAAGGCCGGAGATTTAGTTCAGGGGCACAAGCGCCTGCCCGGCAAGCTCGAGGTCTTGAGTTCAATCAAGGATCAACTCCAGTAATTCGTGGGAAAAAGGATGGATCTTGAGAAGATAATGCTAACTGAAATAAATCAGACATAGGATGATAATATCAACATGGAAAAAACCTAAATATAAATAATTAAAAGAACAGACTGTAAGAGAGGTGAGGCAGACATTTGGGGGATGGCAAGGGGATCTAGGGAAGACAGCAGTGGGAAAAGAAGGGGGTGCTAAATGGAATAAAAACAATCAAGATTTGAAATGGACACCTACTTATTCCCTGGCACAAATGTAATTGTTACGGGACTTTGGACTTCTTTCCCTTGAATCTGAGCATGGCTTTGTTTATTCTTACTATGGTACAAGGTCTTAAGGTTATCAAGTACCTCTGTGTGTCTGTGTGTGTGTGTGTGTGTGTGTGTGTGTGTGTGAGAGACTGGGACTCCCTCCTGGATTTTTTTGGGGGTACCGGGGATCGAACTCACAACCTTGCACTTGCCAGGCAGGTGCTTACCCCACTGAGTTAAAGTCTCCGGCCCCTCCAACCTGGATTTTTGAGCCAGGTTCCTGCCACATAGTCCAGAGTGGCCTTGAACTCACTATGTGACCAGGTTGGCTGCAGACTCACAGTGACCTCCCCTGCCTCAGCCTCCTGAGTGCTGGGATGACAGTCATCTTGGATGTGATGACAACCGTCACTCTGTGAGCAAATCCGGCCGTCTGTGAACTTCTACAGTGACCAAGAGTATGACAAGGGAGGAGAAGAGGGGAGGAGAGAAAAGAGGAAGGGATGACGGAAGGAAAGAAGGAGGAGCCTGCTGTAATAAAAAAGGGCTGTGCCAAAGACAGAATGGAAAAATTCAACATGCATTTAGCAGTCAGATTCTGCACGACCGATGCACGATTTACAAATTCGGAGAAAAGGGAAGCGAAAGGGCACCTCGGAGACCTTCATGCAAACACCGTAGGGGCACAGCCCTGAAGTTAGGCCTCGGCTCCTGACCTCCGGGCCCTGCTGTGTGTGGCCGTGCGGTTTCTGCTGAGGGGACCCTCCCGTGTCAGGCGGGCTCTGTACCTTCACAGATGGGGCCGTTAGCCACGAACCCAGCCCTGCAGCTGCAGCTGAAGCCGCCCGGAAGGTTGGTGCAGTCAGCGTGCTCCGGGCAGGTCCCGTTGGAGAGGCACTCGTCCACGTCTGGCAGGCACAGGAAGGGCGTCTAAGTTTAGAGACCCAGCCTGGTGGTGGGCGTCCACCCAAGCCCGCCCCAGGGACCCTGAGCCCCCAGGGTACCCGTGCAGGCGAAGTGTCCCGCCATTCCTGGCTTCCAGCCGTCCCCGGTGGGAGAAGAGAAGCCGGACACACAGCTGCATCTGAACCTGCCCAGCAGGTTCTGGCAGACGGAGTGGGGCCCGCAAGGCGCGGGGCTTCGGGAGCATTCGTCCACATCTGCACGCAGAGAGAGGCGGGGCGAGGGACTTGCTTCCTGCGGGCAGCAGACTGTGCTTTCCGAACACCGCTAAAGCAGCATCGCTGGTGCCTTGGCCCACAGCGCTGGGGTCTGTTCCCTCCCTCTGACCCTGACCGCGCTGGAGTCCTCGCTCTCCTGAGATGCTCAGCTTTTAAGCCGAGGGTGTTGCTCCTGGAGCCCGGTTGTGCATGGGAAAGTGGACAAAGACACCCCAACCCCAGCCAGCCTCCACCCGCTCTCCTGCCAGCTGCGGGAGGGTTGCAGGAGCTGGAACTGACCTTCGCACAGCACCCCTGGGCCCTTGAAGTGCCTCTGCCCGTTGGTGGCCAGAAAGCCTTGTTTGCAGGTGCAGAAGTAACTGTCCGCGGTGTCGTTGCAGGTGGAGTACGCTGGGCAGGAGGTGGTGTCCAGGCACTCATTGTCATCTGCACCGCCCGGGAGGGAGGGAGAGAGGGGGCAGGGTCAAACAAAACCGGGAAACTGGGGGGCAAAGGGTGGAGGCAACCCTGAGGGTTAGACTGTCCTCAAAGAGATACGTGGAGGCCCTGAAGGCTGGCACGTGGGGACGCGGTCTGATTGGAAGGAGGGTTTCACCAGATAAGATGCAAGTTAAAATAAAGTCCTTTCCTGGAGCAGGCCCTGACCTGGGAGAACCGGTGTCCATGCAGGAAAGGACGCTGGGCCTGGCGCTGCAGCCTTGGAAGTCCAGCACTCGGAAGGCTGAGGCAGGAGGATCTCTGCAAGTTTGAGGTCAGCTTGGGCTATGTAGTGAGTTCAAGGCCAGCCTGGACTACATGGTGAGACTCTGTCTCACAGAGACAGAGAGAGAAGGACCCTCCCAACTCCTTCACTTCAGACTTCCGGCCTCCATTACCCAGAGAAAAAACTTCCACCCACTCGCTGCGTGCTTATTTGTTACCAGGAAGACCCTGGAACTTTGCTACCCAGGAAAAGAGACTGCTACAGAGCCTGAGGAGAGAACGAAGACCAGCCAACCTCTGGGTGTGAGCCTGGCAGGACCCTTTTTGGACTTCTAATCTCCGAACTGCAAGATAAACATGTTGGTTGCTGCCTGCAGGTGTCTGATAGTTTGCAATAGTTGCCATAGGAATCAGTGCGATTCCAAGCACAGTGCTGTGATAAATTCAAGGCTCAGAGAGGTTAAGCGGCTTGCCCAAGGACACACAGCACCAGAGTGAGTGAGGTCTTTCAAAATCCAGAAAAGCACGATTTTAACGACTGCTACAGGAAAGGAGGCAGGTCCAGGTGGAAAGCGAATCAACTCCTTGTGAGCTCTAAGAAAATGCTGAGAACTTTGGTAATTTGCTGTTTTTGTGCCTGACCGTGAGATTCTGGAAGCCAAGACCCTGTGCTTGTTCACTGCAGCACAGAACAGTGCCTGGTACACAGCAGGCGCCCAGTAAGAACCTCTGCCTTCATGAAATTTTTGTTCTTCTTGGGGAACAGGAGGGAAAGAAGCGTGCAGAAGGCACTGAAGAAGTAAAGAAACTTTACAAAGTGTTTGACGATTGTCACGGTTTATGTCGGTGGCCCCCAGGCCTCATGTATTTGCATTGTGCATTTGTGATTGGTTCATTGTCTAGTGCTTGGATTGGTGGTGTCAGTGCTACACCGGCCTAGGGGTGGAGCCAGGATGTGATGTAATGGCAGGAAGAAGGTGTTTCTCTCTCTTGCCCGTTTCCGCCTTGCTGTTTGCAGCCGCCATGAACTGCGGCCCCGCCATGCCACCCTGCCTTGGAGCCAACTGAGTATAGACTGAAACCTCCAAAAACTGTAAGAAATAAACCTTTCCTTTCCCTACTTTGGGCATCAGGTATTTTGTCTCAGCGATGAGTAAAAAATAACTAAGACAACGATGATCAAAGGAATACAGGGGAGCATGGGAGTAGGGGGCGTGGGGGCATTGGAGGGGGACAGCTTTACACACGAAAGCCCATGTTGACTTCACTCAGAAGGTGCTGTCTGAGCAAAAACCTGCAGGATCTGAGTCAGTGAGCTATGAAGCTATTTAAGGCAAAAGCAACAGGAAGTGCAAAGGTCCTGGGGCATAACCATATCTGGTTTTTCACGGAATAGAGGAGAAGCCAATGTAATGCGAGACAGATGGGTGAGGGTCACAGGAGCGGTAGGAGGGGAGCAGGGACACATCGCACAGGGTCTGCTACCTCGGTGTATGACTTTAATGTCTTAGCAGAGGGAGATGGGAGAGGTTTGAGCAGGGGGGGACCCCAGCTTGACATCACTGCTCTAACAAAACCAGCGAAGGCACTGGGTGTGGGGAGGAGGCGACGATCCCACCAGCACCCACGGGACAGGACACTGTGGTTCTAGCAGGCGTCCCTTTGTGTCACCTTGGTCTTGAGAGCCGAGCTCTTGCCTCTTCGCAAACTTCCGGCGTCTTGCCACTTGGACTGGCTTAGGTCCTTGGGGTCGAATCACCCAAGCCTCGGAACCCCCTCGCCAAAGCAGAACAACGTCCCAGCTCTGTGGGACTGGGCACCTGCCAGTCTCTCCAGCTCACCTCCTGAGCCGTCTCATCAACCACACCTGTCTCACCCCCTGCTCTAAACTCCTCCCGGCCTCAGGACCTTTGCACACGCCACTCTGGCTTCTAGATCCACCTTCTGCCTCGACTTGCTATTCTTTTCCTTGGGCAACTTCAATCCATCCATCCTTGGGTGTCAACCAAAACAGCACTTTCCTTAAGAACGTCTCCCAAACAATCTCATAGACCCCATAAAACTAAAGTGCTACAAGAAACATCTCTTATCTTGAAAAAAAATAGGACAGAGGTGCTTTTCAGAAGAAAAGTAAGTTAGGACAAGTGTCACGTTTATCATCATAAAGAAAGATGGTTAAGGTGGGTACAGTGGCCCAGATGCTCAGAAGGCCAAGGGGGAAGTGTAGAAGCAGTAGGAGCCTCTGTGACTCCACTGCCTTTTAAATCTTCATTTTATCTTGTAGTTAAACTTCAGATGACTTCGCCCCTACAATCCCCCTCCCCTGTAGTTAGCCACAAACCCCATAAAGAGAACCAAACAGTTCGATAAAGTATGCAGGGTTTTTTTTGGGGGGGGGACCGAGAATTGAATTCAGGACCTTGCATTTACCAGGCAGGTACTTACACCCCTGAGCTGCACCCCTGGCCAAACAGCTCCACCAGGAACGACAGCTTTGGCACACTGGGCGGAACCAATATCGCCCAAATCCGGTGTGATAGAAAGGCCAGAGCTGGAGGGAGAGGGTTGTACAAGAGTCCTGTGGTCACTGCGGTAACCAAGACACTTTTGATCAGATAAGCTTGTATAGAAGTTGCTTCAGTCCCTCCTAGCTGGGCTGTCATTCGCCGGCATCAGATAAACTTGCTTATGCCTCAAGTCCCTCAGTCTCCCTCCCATGAGTGTTTTTCATTATTTAGTCGCAACAGAAAGATCACGAGTTCAAAGCGCAACAGAAAGATCACGAGTTCAAAGCCAGCCTGGCTAATTTAGGGAGACCCAACCTCAGAAAATAAACCTTAAAAAAGGCTGAGGTTAGACTGGGTGTGTGGGGCATGCCTGTAATCCCGGCACTCGGGAGGCTGAGGCAGGAGGATCATAGCAAGTTTAGATTCACTCATCTTTACTACCTACATCCACAGCACACTATGATTATCTATAAAGATTAAAAAAAGTCAATGAAGCACTCTGGGAGGCTGAGGCAGGAGGATCACAACTTTGAGACCAGCCTGGGGAACTCAGAGACTCAGCAAAATCTTGTCTTAGAATTAAAAAAAAAATTTTTTTTTGAAGAACTGAAAGTAGCTCAGTATGAAAGCCCTGGGTTCAATCCCAGCACAAAACAGAACTCACTCTTCTGGGTGCATCTGTGAGGGTGTTTGGGAGAGATCAACATCGAAATTCGGGGGCCGACTGAAGCAGATGGTGCCTTGCTGCGTGAGTGGGTCTTGTCTAATCAGGGGACGCCTCAAGAGAACAAAAAAGCAGAATTTTTTTCCCCCGAATGCAAAGAAATGCTCCCTGCACATGGAGTTTAAACAGGAACACTGGCTTTTTTTCCTTGTCTTCCGCCCTTTGGATTCAAGCTACACCACTGGTCCTCCTGGTTCTAAGAGTTCGGCCTTGGACTCAAACGCAATCCCCGGTTCTCCAGAGTTTCCGTCTTGTAGCATCAGCTTGAAGATTTTGGTCGCACAGTTCTTTCTAATAAGTCACACATCATGCGGGTCCTGCTTCTCGGGAGAACCCTGGGTCAGATAAGCAGCTGACAAGGGCGTGTTTGACACTCTGCTCCCGCTGCAGGGTGAGAAACATGACACACCCCACTCGCTAGAGCTGGGGCTGCGGAGAGGGGCCGAGTGGAGACAGTGTCAGAAATAGGGAAGTCACTGAGAGGGCAGCAAAGGAACGGGAACAAAGGGAAGGTGAGAGAGGGAGATGTGGGGCTGTGTAAGGCAGAAGCGCTCAGAACCCAGGGGCACAGCTTGTGCAAAGGCCCTGGGGCCGGACTAAGCTTAGAACGAGAGAGAAATGCAGGGGGCTCCTGTGGTTGGAGCGAAGGAGCAAGGGGGAGACATGGCTCAGGAGGCGGGGGGCAGGGGAGGTCACGGGCACCGTGGGCTTTGGTCCTGACGGAAGTGGGAGCTGTGGTGGGTTGTGGATAGAGGAGGAGCCTGACTCAGGTGTCCTGTTCACCCTTCCATTACTGCTGCAAGGCTAAGGCGCTGGGAGGCCACCTCAGAAATCCATCGGAGACACACACATGACCCCTGACCTTGAGCACGACAGCTTAAAGGTGACCATTAACTGACCAGACCAGAGAAAGGGGCTGGGGGGGGAATCAGGTTTTCAATACACAACAAGAGCGTCTGTGTCCAGGTACCTTGGAAGCGCCAGGTGCCTCACACCCATTCTCTTCAGTCCTAAAAAATGCCTCCCAGGCTGAAGCCAGGCGTGGTGTGCACACTCACAATCCAAGCACTTGGGAGGCTGAGGCAGGAGGATCCTTGTGAGTTCGAGACCAGCCTGGGCTACAAAGTGAGCTCAAGGCCAGCCTGAACTGCATAGCGAGACCCTGTCTCAAAAAGACAGAATAAAAACCTCTTCCAGGTTGGGTCTCTGTTCACCTGGGGCTTTTCTGGTTTTAGCACCAAACACCCCGCATCCTGGGAAGCCCCAGGACTCAGAAAGGCCAGGAAAGGAGGTATCGTGGTTCCACCTGCAGGTGTAGAGATGGATGCCCAGATGGGGGCTTGTGTGAGCTGCTGGGGTGACGCCGCGTGTCAGCAGAGAGAGGAGAGTGCCAGGGCTGGGTGAGGGGGTGCTGGGGCAGAGTCCCGGGGGCTCGCTGGCCACCAGCTTTGTTCAGCTGCAGCTCAGCCAGAAAGAGCTGGATAATCTCTGTCTATGAGGCCCAGAGAAGGAGGAGGAGGTGGAGGAGGAGGAGGAAGAGGACGAAGAGGAGATGGAGGAGGAGGAGGAGGAGGAG